>UCOM01001389.1:0-42374 GCA_900474385.1 Ormyrus pomaceus
TAAAAATAAAATAATAATAAAAACGAGATAATAATGGAACAATAAATTAGTTAGGAGGAAGCTAACTGCCAATGACTTGGCAGTGGTTTTTTTTTTGTTTATTAAACAATTATAAACAGTTCGTTTAAGCTTATAGATTTAAGAACAATTTTAATTGTTAATTTCAAACTGTGGATCGAGTAAGATAAGGTTGATCGAAATAAACTAGGTTATTGAGAAAGAGCGAGGTGAACGCGTAATTGATACTGCTGCAATAATCGTAAAATAATAATAATTGGTTAATATAAATAGATTCCATTGTTAGTTGCTCGAAAAACGTTTTCGGCGATAGTAACGATGGTCCACCTTTTTCTGTTAATTAGTATTTTATTGATCGTAGGTAAACTGATATTATCGTTATTTCGTGTTTTATCGAAATCTACTTTATTTCCTTTCTATAAACGAAATTAGACTACGATAAGTCCTAAATTATCCCTATTATTGTTCCATAAAAGCTATCATAATACTAGTCCTATGACTAAATATAATGATGGCACCGGTGACCGGCTGGGGCACAGCGGAATTGGATTACCCTGAGCAGCTGCAAGCAGTCGTGCCGATCAACAGCAAGGAAGAGTAATAAGGCCTTCCTGGGAGGTTTGCCCGAAGGTGAGGTTTGCGTTCGATAAGAGCAGCTTCGGGGACTCGGTCCTATGGCGAGTGGATTTTGAATACGCGAATGTTTAAATTGTGAGATGGAATTCTTTGTAAATGAGATAAGTGTGCGATTAATAGTCATAGCGCAAATTAAGTGAAAAATGTCATGAAATTCAATAAATAAAGTATTTATTCTTAAAAAAGATCTCAACATTTTTAAGTACGCATGGCAGATTACCTATCTAAGCAGCCAAGTTCTACACAAATTAAAATTAAAAATTTTCCCGAATTTTCGAATTTCGAACGAATTTTCTATTCTGTACATGTACAGAAATAGTATGAAAATATTACTTTTCTTGTATAATTTATAAAATCAATTTCCGTAAGCATCGGTAAAAGAATGTACAACAAAAAAAATACACAATATAGTATAGTACAATATAGTAATTTTTAAGACTTAATTATGTAAAACTTTCAGTTCATTTCCTTAATTCAACACATTCACTTCACGAAATTCATATTGTTTTCTTTCAAGAATTTATTGCAACGTCTTCCTTTTTTTCCAAAACAATTTAGTATCTTCGGATTCACTTAGTTGTAGATCTTTTACACCTTCCTCGTATCGAGAAATGTCAGCAAGTTGGTCATCCGGTAAATTTTTTATTTAATTTTCAATGTCACTATCAATTAGAGACTTCTCACTTGATTTCGAAACTTTACTGTGAAAAGTAGACTCGGAATTTTCGTTTCTATTGTGGATAAAACTTTTATGTCTCAGCAGTTTATATTTTCTTTGATAGGTCTTATCGCAAATACTGTATTTAAAATGCCTTTTTCTCTTATGCACAGTAAGTTTATGTGCAGTAAAAACGTGCTGCAAAAGACTATTTTTCCAACCAAAACTTTTAGTGCAATAGTTACATTGCACGAAACTTAATTTTTTGTTGAGCTTAGATTTAACATTGTTTTTGTACTCATTTAACTTGAAATATTTTTGATTGTGCACAGTATGCTGATGTTGCAGTACGTTAGACTTTTTTTTAAAAACCATGCCACAAACAGTGCAGGTGACGTCTTTTTCTTCTTCGCGTGTATTATTCTTGTTTTGCAAGAAATTACTTTTAATCACAAACCCATTACGAACACTTGAGTCAAAATTTATTTTTTTTGACCCGTTACACTTATGCTTATAATGCTTAGTTCGAAAGCTTTTACAGCAAATGTCGCAGTCAAATTTCATTTCTTCATGGACAGATTGCTTGTGAACGATCACGGAGTGTTTATGCGTAAAGACCTTGCCGTAGAAGTCGCAGTCAAAGGTCATCCTGGACCACATAATCGTGTGATTGGGAAACAAAAAAAAAATAAATAAATAAATAAATAAATAAATAAAATTTAAAATAAAATTTATTTATTTATAAAAAATAAATAAATTCTCTAAAAACCTCTGAGGATTCTGGGCCACTTGGCCTGAATACTCACAGCTCATCTACTATCTTTGATAAAAGATAACGAGAAAAGTTCACGTGCAGTTCCTTTTTTAAGATTCTTTAGTCAACTATTAAACATTTTCCTTCAAAGATCTCCGCTTTTCCTCATTTAAAGTAAAAAGAGTCATTTAAAGTAGATTTTAAAAGATCTCCTGTAAAGATTTCAATATCTATTCTATCTGATTTTTATTCGATCCTACTCTTAAAGGAAAAAAGAATCGTATAATGAAGTAAGTACCGAAAGTATAGATATCGATTTTAATTTTTATAAATACGTACAAAATGTACATAAAACTTATCAACTGAATTACTGAGAATTAAGGCGATAAGCCTTCAAAGCTTTCAGAACTGAAAAAATATGTAAATCAAGTATTACTTTTGATTTTTCAAATATTTTAACTTTTTACATATTTTTCAGCAAAAACCTACTTATTCAAAATTTTTGAGTTTTTAATATTCTATGGGAAGTGACTTTTAGTGTGAAATTGTCTAATCCGTAAAGACTTTAATTATTGCAAGTGAGGTTTCGGAGAATATAATTAGATTTTCAATGGTTTTAAATGATAATTAAAATAAATAATATATGTTTTTCAGCTTTTTAATGTACTAAATTCGAATCCATTTAGTCTTGACGATTTTATGCGCCAGGAAATCGTCTAAACTAATGATGAATTCATCAGACCAAAATACCGGAAGCTACAGAAAAGGTTTACATATGAATCACCATTCTGTGACTTAAAGTGTTACTAATTACAGACTTGCATTTTTATTTACTGTGTTAAAATATCAAATTATTTTTAATGCGCCGTTTTAAATATTGTTACTAGAAAGTAAATTTGTTAACTTAAAAACGGAGAAAGTGCAGTGAAGCTTTTTTCAAGACCATCATTTTTCCGAGAACAACGTTTTTCAAACTATTGAATTAACTCCATTTATGACATCATCTTCAATAATTATCTTATTACAATTTGTATTTGTTGAGAAGCCAAATCTTATCAATATGTTATAAAAATCATTTTAATTACTTTTGCACTGATTGCGCACATTATATTCACTGCTGCGCAAATGTCGAGTTGCAGTTTCCTATTTTTGCGACTTTACTCACTGTCTTCATGTATTTTATCTTGTGCAATATCTGATAGGACAATGATATATAAAAGATCTGATAGTTGAATAACAGTCTCATTGCTTCTCTGACGGTAGTTCAAGATGATTCGTTTTCTGTTGGTTGCTTTCTTATTTGCCGCTGCCGGTAAGTTTCGTATTTCGTTAAAAAATAATAACGATTTTCTTTTAAAATCATCTTCAAACCTTCCAGCGAGCGGTCGCTCCTTAAAACCCACCCGGCACCGCATAATCGGCGGGGAGAACGCAGCCATCGAGACGTTCCCGTACCAGGTGTCGGTCCAAAGCTACGACGAGCACGACTGCGGCGGCAGCATCATCTCCGCCGAGTGGGTGCTCACGGCTGCGCACTGCATCTTCGACGAGGTGGAGGCCATGACTGTGCGCGCCGGTTCCAGCTTCACCGAGGACGGTGGCAGCATTCACAGAGTGGACCGCGTCGTCGTCCACGAGAAGTACGAACTGTTGGAGGACGGCACGCCGATCAACGACGTTGCCCTGGTCCACGTCAAGCAGCCGTTCGTCTTCGACGACACCCGGCAGCCGGTCGAGCTCGTTAAGGTGAGCACTGATACAAGGAAAGATGATACAACAACTAACAGTATACATCGTCAATTTATGTACAGGAAAAGGAGTTGATACACAAAGGCGCCTGGGCGGTGACCACAGGCTGGGGTGCAACTGACAACATGCTCTACGACGGTCAGCTGCAGAGCGTGGCTCTGCCGATGATCAGCACGTCCCTCTGCCGAAGCGCCTACGATGACAATCTGCCAAAGGGCAACATCTGCGCCGGCTACTACGGCATCGGCGGCAAGGACTCCTGCCAGGGCGACTCGGGCGGTCCCCTGGCCATCAACGGCCGTCTCGCTGGTATCGTCTCCTGGGGATGGGGATGCGCGGAAGCCGACTACCCTGGAGTGTACACCGACATTGCTTACTTCCGGGATTGGATCAAGAAGCACTCTGGAATATAGGGAGTTGAGGGTGGAAGTTTCGGGAATGTCGATGTGAATAGTGGTTTTTATATGTTGGACGTTTGTCCTGCGCACGAAATTGTGCTTATTTTTATTTACTTATTTTTATTTAATAAAGAGAATAAAGAAGTCTGTATGTCAAAAAATTGTTTTGTATATTTATTATACCTTATTTTATTGAGATTAAAAGGAGTTGCGCTTTTGCCATTAATTCATTTATATATAAGTCTTTCTTTTGCATCGCCCGCCGATATTCGCATTTCGTTATTCAATTTTTTTTTTAATTTTGATAAAATCAAGCCATACCTATGCTTTTTAAAAAATTATGAACTTTAAAAACGGAAAAAAGTAAAAATTGAGCAGAAATGAATAAATTTCGAAGGCGGCGGATTTATGGCACTTGTGCTATAAAATAGTATACGATAATCGTGACTTAAGAGGCTCATTGCACGACGTGAATTATAATTAAGAGGCACTTAAGTCACATGTATCGTAATATACTTTTGGCCATTACTTTTTTATTTATGGTAAAGTTATATCAACAATCAGTTTACAAATCAGTTCCAGATTTATTTGACAAATAAAGATAGATGAATACAATTTTTGTTTAAAAGTTCATACTTTTGATAATTATTCTTATTTTATTCAAAGAGTACTGTATAGAGATATTTTTAAAAATTAGAAAACTACAATACCAATGTCTAAGCCCCAAAAATACGTTTTTATGTTTTTAATATTGAATCATTTTTGTATTTGAATTTTAGTTCAAGTTAAATATTGAACAAAATTTTTAAAAAAGCGGTTTGCTGTTCGCTAACAAAATAAAAGTGAAAGAAAAGATTTGAAAAAGTGAGCGCAACATTTTATATGAATTCACATCAGATTGCAAACGTTAAATGTTACAAGGCTTCTGGAACAGATATTACCTTTACCTTCTGTACAGCGCATAAACGTAATATCTAATGAAGGCTGGAAATCCCATTCATGACATGCGCCGGTTTATTGCACAACTTTTTATTTTATATGAAAAAGATGACGCAATATGTGGCCATTGATGCTTAAACATAATTGAATCGGACGTTTTGCGTGTCTCCTTGATCAGTTTAACGACTGAACTTGAATTAAACGTTTAAAGTCGTCTAATATCAAGGTTTTGATAGACACTAAAAATGCGGGTTTCAATTTACTAATTTGATAATATAATTCTTTTTTTATAGGTCAATGTGACTCGTAAACGCTTACAGCTCGCCTTAACATAACAATAACAATTCTTCTTGATTTCGGTCCTCGTTTTCTTAATACTCTTACGCCCGAAAACGAACTTTCTCGAAAAATTCGAAACTCTCTGCACTTCCTACAAAAGCGCGATTCAGCGTAAAAACCTGGAAAAGGAATTTTCGAATTCCGATCACAGTGCTGACACAGAGACATTGAAACGCGTTATCAATTGTAGGACAGAAGCGGGCTAGTATCGTTTGGGTTTTTCTCGCGGAGCTGCATCGTTTCGCGATAAAATTGCCCGGGATCTTTAACTTCGCTTTGTTTAGAGTTACGTCACGCAACTCGTCATAATGCTAGACTTGGTGGTGCTAATATAAATATAGGCTCAAACTTTTTCAAAAGGCAGAACGAGCTTGTTAGCAAATCAGTCAAGATGTTCCGTTTCCTGATGATTTCTATGGTTTTGGTCGCAGGCAATGGTAAGTATTGTATTTGTGATTCTTTAGTTAAAAATTATTAATAGTTTTTTATACTTCTTACTTATTTTTTGTCATTTTATGTCTATTACGAATGATGAATGAAAAAGAAATAAAAACATTAATTGGAATTAAATAATTTTTAAAATTTTTTAATTTTCTAATTATAATAAATTAAAAATTTTAAGTCACATTTACACGGAAAGCAACAAAATTTCTTAAAATCTTTATAGCATGCATAAGTTTCTACATAATCCGTGTAATGGTAGCAGCTGGATACAGATTTGTATATATATATTTGACCTATTTTCGAAAGCACTCTCTAATTCTTTAGAGGTTCATTCCCAATAAAATTAAACTCGAGGTCAAAATAAATATTTTATTACGACTAATTAGGTTTACATTATTATTTCTCGCTCTTATGGATAAATTTAATGTATTGTCGTAACGTTTGTTAATTAGAAGTCCTTTTAAAACAAAATTTAATTATCTTAAATAATTTAATTATCTTAAATTTAAATAGGATTTAAATTTATTTTTAAAAAATCGTTATTTTCGAAAGTTTTACAGAGTTACCCAAATCAATATTTTTATTAACATTCCGTTTATACTGGAAAAATAATACTATTTATTTCTCGTCAAATATGTTCAGAATTATTCTACATTTCATACTAAATAACAGTAAGCTGCTATCTTTCCAGTAATGCCAGCGAAGATCGAAACGAGCCACAAGATCATCGGCGGCGAATTTACCACCATCGAAAAATATCCGTATCAGGTCAGCATTGAGAACCAATACCGCAACAGATACAGGCACGACTGCGGCGGCAGCATAATTTCAGCCGAGTGGATCATCACCGCTGCCCACTGCATCCAGAGGAAGACCAGGGTTCGTTCTGGCACGACCTTCATGGAACGAGCTGGAAGGATTCACACGGCTGATAAGATCGTCGTTCACGAGAATTACCAAGTCAGGAGGGATGGAGTGCCGGTGTACGATATTGCGCTGATCCATCTGGCGAAACCTTTGACTTTCGATGACAAACGCCAGCCTATCGAACTGTTTAAGGTAGTAAAGATAAATTAGGATTGAAATTTAGGCTGAGAGCAGAAGGCATATTCATTTGGAAAGAAAGCATTTTTTGCCTTTTGTTTTCCTTTCAATATTCAGAGCAAACTTAATTTTAAAGTAGGTTACTATTATTTAAAGAATAAAGAAAATGTGAAAAGAGACATTTTTCTATTAGAAATTCTCAAAAATTAAGCATTTTTATACACCCCTTGCCAAAAACAATCTAATCTTCATTAACTGAATCTGTTACGTTTTTTACACCCTCTCAGGAAGGCGAAGTACCATCAGAGGATGTTCTTGGCATCGTAACCGGCTGGGGATCGACGGAAAAGCCCGTGAACAAGAACCAGTTGCAAAGTGTGTCCCTGCCAATCGTCAACAAGGCAATCTGCAACAAGTTCTACGTATCCAACCGGTCCCACAAGTTCATGGACATCCCGCACGGGAACATCTGCGCCGGCTACGTCGGCGTCGGTGGCAAGGACTCCTGCCAGGGCGACTCCGGTGGTCCCTTCGCAGTCGGTGGTCGTCTGGCTGGTGTTGTTTCTTGGGGCAACGGATGCGCCCTGCCGAATTATCCTGGAGTTTACACGGACATTGGATATTACAGGAACTGGATTAATAAGACGGCAAACATTTGAGCTGGGAATTGATTGGGCAAGATCTTAGGTTGCGGAGCAGCGTTGGAATTGATTAATTTGTTGAGAAAACATTGAGTGTATATTGAAATTTTCATATGTGTCTTGCTCATATGGACTTAAAGTGTACATTGATTCAAAACTATGCGAACCATAATGTATAAATAAACTAGTATTTAAATGTCTTTCAATAAACCCATATTTTGAAGTTATTGAGTTGTTACATTTTTATTCAATAAACTATTTGAACCTATAATTCTTAAATTTTTCAGTTTTTATCTCAAGTTTCTACAAGAATACCTTTTTTATGTTTCAGGTATGTTCAAAGGATTTAATTAATCTAAAAAATATCGTTGGCCACGTAAGTTTCATTTTTTTAATTTATGAAAATCCAATAATGTAATAATAATTGTGTGCCATGCATCTAGGAATTAATTATACAGATTGAGAAAATATAAAAGCAAAGTTACAGTATTTAGTGCAGTGTTTGTGTTTCAATTTAAATCAACGTAACTGTACAATAAATGAAACCTACTTTTCATTTCTAAGAAAAGAAAATAAAAACATTTTACCTTTAATTTCTGTATTACTATTATATAATTCTTCAGATTTAAAATAGAGTATAATTTTTTTAACTTTTATAAAAAAAGAGTAAAAATTTATTTATTAAAATTTTTAATAAAATTTATAGTAATAAACTCTGATGTTACCATTTTTTTTGGCTTGATTTACTCTTGACTGCTTCCTACAGATTGACAGCACTAATTGCCTGGTTGCTCGACTGCAGGGGCAAAGTCCTAATACGCGATAGCTAAGATTCCACATATATGTTAGTAATAACTATATTAGAACAGTAAAGTCATAGTTAGATGTGACCTGATATAAAGTTTGTCTTTCATAATTTCAGTCCATGGGAAGTTTGAATGAATTATTGAAATTCACATAAATGACATAAAAGGCTACATAGATAGTCACCAAAAATTTACGAATGATTTCAGAGAAAAAAAGCCAGGTTAAAAAAATATTCTTGGAAAAAATCACCCGTTCTGAAATTTTTGACAGAATTCACCCAATAATTTACCCAATACTGCCTTTGTTTTCAATTTTCATATAATTAATGATAAAAACATCTTTTGTTTGGGCTATAGATAATGTTCTTATTCTTAATGTTTAATATTACAAAGTATATGGTGTAAATATACATTGGTGTGAAAGAAATAATAAAAATAGTGTTTATATTAATCTGTATACATTTTCATTAAAAAAGGTATTGTTACAAATAATCGTCACGGCAAGCGTGAACTCGTCAAGTTATAAATAAAGTATAAAAATTCGCTATTCTAATTCGATAAGTATCGAAAAAAACTTAATAAGCGAAAAGTCAATTAAACTAAAGGAAACAGTCGGTAATCCTCTCGATCCTCAATTAACGACCGACTCTTCTCCCTCGAAAAAAAAGCCACCTGCGTGTTCGTTGATCCATTCGCGGAAGTAAGCGACTTCGGTATAGGCCCCAGGGTAATTGGGCTTGGCGCATCCGTTACGCCAGGAGACGATACCAGCGAGACGTCCACCAATGGCGAGTGGACCACCATCATCAAACTCGCAGGCGTCGTTGCCTCCGACTCCATAGTAGCCGGCGCAGATCTGCCCCTCAGGAAGACCACCATATTTCTTATAGGCGGTATCGCAAAGGTTCTTGGAAATGATGGGGATGGTGGCGGTCTGGAGTTGCACGGGCAAACCATTAACCTTGCCGTTTATGCCCCAGCCGGTGATTACGGACTGGACTCCGGAGAAGGATTCTTCGGACACGTCGAAAAGGTCGATAGGCTGGCGAGTCTCGTCGAAGACGAACCGTTCCTTTACCTTTATGACACCGACGTCAAAATGCCGGACACCGTATTCACTTTTGAAGTACTTCTCGTGGCATACAACCTTAACAACCTCGTGCACGCTGCCGCCCCGTTCCCTGAGGGAGGTACCAGCACGAACGGTGTAGACACTGGCGTGCTCACGGGCGCAGCGACCAGCGGTAACGATGTAGTTGGCAGAAATGATGCTGCCTCCGCAGACGTGGCGGCCGTAAACTTCCAGTGAGATTTGATAAGGGTAGGTCTCGATGAAGGCATTTTTACCACCGCTGATGCGACTGTCGGGGAAGATTGGTCCGTTCTTAAGAGGGATTGGGTCCGCTAGAATTGAACAATTATTATGGTATTATAAAATTTGGAGGAAATTGTTACGCTAAAAATGTATTTTTTTAAATTTGGCTCAAAAATATTGTCTTAAAATAGGTGAGAAAATAGGAAGAAAGAAAATTTATAGTCGTTGAAAACAATGAATAAAGATTTATTATTTACATTTATGTCACTGATATAAAGTGAATGGCATAATAATTTATAAACTCACCAGAAGCGGCAACTACGAGAGCGGCAATTGCGAGGAAGGAGAACATCTTATTAGATTCAAAGCTGAGCTCGGTATGAGTGAACATGCGACTTATGATACATAGATGAGTTCTTTATCTCCAGCCGCCTTTTTATGTATCGGTAAATATCTATTGACATCAACTTTTTCGCCTTAAAATTACTATCTACTTACCTATCTTTCCATTACTCATTTCTACGCTTTATCGTTATTTTAATGTATCTAATTTATATGAATAATTAGATCTTTTACAATTTTCCAGATTTTTTCCATGAGAAGTTATTTTCACGTTATAAATATTTTTCATCAATTTTTTGATATTTCAAATATAATAATATTTAAGGAATTCTTTCAATAATATTTTGAAAAATCTGCTAACTACACGGAGAAAAATGTTTAAGAAAAATTACTATACTCACCAGTAAATCGAGGACAGTCTTTCAATTGGGGTAAAAAGTTCATATACTTTACATTAAAATTTACTATACGTTTAGTAATTTTTGCTAAACTTGTAATAAAAGTTACTAAAAATATGACAAAAATTATATAAAGTATAGTAATTTGTAAAAAATTACCCTAATTGAAAGACTGTCCTCGATTTACTGGCGAGTGTAGTAATTTTTCTTAAAACGTTTCTATCCATGTAATGAGTTTTATCTTAAGTAAATATTTGTTTCATTAATTGAAAACTAATCACTGTATGTTGCGCAAAATTAATAATATATTGAAGATGAACTTAAACATATAAACGCATTCTGTAAATATACTGTGGTTTGTTTCAAACGAAATCATAAGAAAAGATTGAAAAATACCTACAGTAAAAGAAGTAATCTAAACCACGCATGAAAAATGCAGAATTAAACATACTGAGCATCTAAATCAACTTTCTCCAAATCAAATATTTTTAATAACAGACTGATAAATACTAAGCTAAAAAAGTATAATGGTATAGTGTGAGTAATAAATTAATCTGTGTATAAAATGTATCATTATTAAGATTATTAAAACAAGATTTTGATTTAGAGTTCTTTTTAAGTGAAAGTGCTTCCACGTGTAATCGTATCTATTGCATAGAGTTAAAATTTTTACTTATTATTACCTCGACAAATTGTAAAATAAAATTGGAGTTAAAAAAACTAATTTGCAAATTAAATATTGTTTAATAATAAAAGGTTCATAATGTAGATGTGTAGGTGTAAGAGAAATAATAAAAATATTGTTTATATTAAACTATGTACATTTTTATTAAAAAAGGTATTATTACAAGTAATCTTCACGCAGGCGTGAATTCGTCAATTTATAAATAAAGTACAAAAATTCGCTATTCTTATTCGATCCTAATCGAAAAACAGGTAATAAACAAAAAGTCAATTAAACTAAAGGGAGCAGTCGGTAATCCTCTCGATCCTCCATTATCGACCGAGTCTCCTTCCTCGAAAAGCCACCTTACAATGCAGCGTGTTCGTTAATCCATTCGCGGAAATAAGCGACTTCGGTATAGGCCCCAGGGTACTTGGGCTGGGCGCATCCGTTACCCCACGATACTACTCCAGCGAGACGTCCATCAATGGCGAGTGGACCACCAGAGTCACCCTGGCAAGCGTCCTTGCCTCCGACTCCATAGTAGGCGGCGCAGATTTGACCCTCGGGAAGACCACCGACACTCTTATAGGCGGTATCGCAAAGGTCCTTGGAGATGATGGGGATCGTGACGGTCTGGAGCTGAACGGGCAAACCACCCGTGCCGGTGGTGCCCCAGCCGGTGATTACGGACTGGACTCCGGAGAAGGACTCCTCAGAGACGTCGAAAAGACTGATGGGCTGGCGAGTCTCGTCGAAAACGAACGGTTCCTTTACCTTCATGACAGCGATGTCGAAATGCGGGACACCGTATAGACTTGTGTAGTACTTCTCGTGGCGCACAACCTTAACGACCTCGTGAACGCTGCCGCCCTGTCCTCTGAGGGAGGAACCAGCACGAACGGTGTAGTCACTGGCGGGCCTATCGGAACAGTGACCAGCAGTTACGATATAGTTGGCAGAAATGATGCTGCCTCCGCAGGTGTGGCGGCCGTAAGCTTCCAGGGATATCTGGTAAGGATAGGTCTCGATCACGGCATTTTCCCCACCGATGATACGACCGTCGGGGAACATTGGTCTGTCGTTACGGGAGATTGGGTCCGCTGGAATTGAAAAATTGGTATGGTGTTATAAAATTTCGAAGAAACTGTCAAGCTAAATATGTATTTTTTTTTATTTGGACCAAAAATATTATATTAAAAAACTAAGTGACACGAGAAAGAAAGAAATATTTATAGTCATTGAAAATAAGGAATAAGTATTGATTATTTCTATTTATTTTACTGATATTGATATCAAATGAATGTGTACTAATTTATAAACTCACCAGAAGCGGCAACCACGAGGGCGGCAATTGCGAGGAAGGAGAACATCTTGTTGGATTCGAAGCTGAACTCGGTATGACTTCCTCTGCACCCGAAGCATATTTATACTATCAACAGTACCGGTGATTTACATGTGACTTGGATACGTAGATGAGTTTTTTATCTCTAGCCGCCTTTTTACGTATCGATAATTATCTATTGACATCACGGCGATACAGATAGATACAAATCACGAAAACTTTTTCGCCTTAAAATATTTTATCTCTCCATTGCTCAGTTCTACGCTTTATCGTAATTTTAACGTACCTAGTTTATATGAATAATTAGGTCTTGTATAATTTTCCCGATTTTTTCCATAAAAAGGGAAGTTATTTTTCACGTCATAAATATTTTTCATCACTTTTTGATAATTCGAATATAATATTTGAGGAATTGTTTCAAGGATATTTTGTAAAGATTTGCTAACTAATGAGCCTTATCTTAAGCAGGGTCCTTACATATAACGAATAAATAAGAATTACTTTTTAAACATTGATTGTCATTCCTTTATGTATCGCACATAATCTGTTAAAATTTTAGACCATTTGTCCACGCCGTTGCCGAAATATTAAACAAAACATTAACATATAATAGAGTACACTTCTCTTATGGGTCAGTAGAAAATATAGAGATAAATGGTGATTTTGACATATCTAAAATAATAGGAAGATAACAAAAAACATATGAGAAGAAAGAGAATTTAACGCTGAATTGATTGACGTTTTAAAAAATATAAATGATCAATTACTTTTAGAGCAATATGACCGAATCGCAAAGAAAGCTGGTATACAAGTACCACTCAGCCGTATGCTAGACAGGAAGCGCATAGCAAGCCGCGAAAAGAATCGTCTTTGAGCTTGCTCGACTATCGAGTACTTATTGCATAATGTTGACAAATATTTGGTAATTTCGAAAATTCATAACAGACTTTTGTCAATTAAAGAAAAAAAATTTTTTGCATTAAAAATTAGTTTTTTGGTTTAATTAGTTTTTAGTTTAATAAAATGTTTAATCAAATTGTTCCTGTACAGTATGTATTTAGAAGTATTCAGGAATGCCCTATATTTTTTCTAGTTATTTGATTAATACTAGTTTTCACACCGACAGATTGGAAATAAAGTAATTTTTATTTTCCGTGCGATCGCGTCGCGAGCTAATGTTTTACGATAGGATAGTAAGTTGAAATTGTCAGCTACGCTTCTCGCACAAGAGTCAAAACCGATGATTTTTCCGCCCTTCACCCCGCAGCTTGAGTGCCGACTTGCAGAAGAACAACTGAACTTCTGCAACTAAAGTATAGTTTTTTATGTTTGTGTTTGTGCGCAGAGAATGGTTTTAACGTGACTGAACACTGAAATGTTTTTCTTATCACGTCGGCGATACGAACGGAAAAACGATATAGGTAAGATCACACTATATCGTCATTACGTTTTTGCCCTGTAGTATTACAACGTCAACACAATTTTAAGTACATATAAAATAAAGTTGATTTATCTTTATCATAAACTAGAATTTAATAAGAGCTTGAATAAAATCTATCCTTGATTGTACCATAAAAAAAAATAGTAAATAAATAATGCCAAAGTAAAAAAATGTTCTACTAAGAGTATTTTCATCTTTTACGATTTACGATAGCAATGAGAGTATTTTATTTATTACTGAATTTATTTCTCTTGTTTTTAGGATTGCATTTTCTAACAATTAACGAACGAACGACGCTTATCTTGCATTTTTACAAAGTTCCATTGCTACAAAGTTCGTGATTTTTAATATTATGGCAAGTTATATGAATGAAGAAGAACCTATACATTACAAGGAGATAAGTGCATTTTATGATGAATTAGTATCCATGTTTCCTAATGTAGAAAAAAATTACATTAGAGAGATTTGCATTAACCCACCATTCAATGTAAGTGAAGAAGAATTTTTATTAAACAAGTTGATAAACCATCTTCTTAACTATAAAGATAAAAATGAAGAAAGTCAGGATTCATCAGTTAAAGCAGAAGTAATGGCTATTACTAATATCTCGAATGAATTTCTAAATGACGTAATTGTGGAAGACGATTTTCAACAAACTGAGGCAATTTTAAATGATGCATTACTTTCAGAAATGCTTCAGGTAGAGTATCTAGAAAGCATGGAACAAGAAAGACTTAATCAAGAAGTAATAAATGAACAACTTCTTGCTGAATTTCTTCAAAACGATGAAGAAGTTATTGATGAGAAACTTAAAATAATGGAAAACATTCTTCCTGATGCAAATCCAGAAATTCTCAGGGATTTCATTAAAAGAAATCAAGATAATACAGCTTCTCTGGATGGATTTATAGAATCCAATATTTTAAATAAGAATTATGAAAAACGGGATCAATATTTTTCCAAACTTAAGAATAGAGAAAATATACAAAAGTATATAACTAATTTTAATGTTGAAGACTTTATAAAAGAATTTCCAGAACCATTTGAATATTTTGAAAATGTTGAAAGAACTAGTCCTTATCAAGAGAAAGTACTTAATTTTTTGATTGCTAGGTACAAAATTTATGATGTAAGCAAACTTAAATTAAAATTAAATAAAAAATTTAATGTATATATATATATATATATATATAAGTATTTATAAGAATAAAGCTAATTTTTTCCAGGCACAATATGTGAAAAATGCTTATATATCAAGTAAGCATAATTTAAGTATTGCAGACAATTTTTTACATGCATCAGAAAAATTATGTTTTCCTTCACAATCAAATATTGAAATAGAAGATACTTCATTATTGCAAGAAATAGCTTTTATCCAGAATAAACAAGTTATTCGGAAACATCTAGAAGAAATAAAGCAAAAAGAAGAAACAGAAATGAGGTTGCTGAAGGTATTATTACTATTTTTAATAACATTTAATTTTGGTTTATTTCATACTTAATTATTTTAGGCCCAGAAACTTCTTCTTGAATGTCAATGTTGTTTTGATGACTTAAAGCCACAAGAATGCATTGAATGTGAAAACAATCATGTCTTTTGCAAAAAATGTGTGGTCAAAGGAACAAATCTTGCCATTTCAAATAGTGAAGTATTTGTATATTGTTTCAGTGGCTGCAAAAAAGAAATTCCTTTATATATACTTCGAAGAGTCTTACCAGAATTTGTTTTTGATAAATTATTGAAAAAACGTCAAGAATTTGAAGTAGCAGCTGCAAAACTTGGTAATTTAATTACGTGTCCATTTTGTCCATATTCAGAGGAAATAGATCCTCAAATTAAGATATTTTGCTGCAAGAATCCTGTATGTAAAAAGATTTCATGCAGGTAATAATATTCAGTTTTTCTAAAATACACACTTTAATTTATAATAAAAAAAAAATCGATATGTTTTATGCAAAAATAGCTTATGCAAAAAACCGAATCACCTCCCTATTAAATGTGAAGATGTACTTGATGAACAAAAAGGGCGTTTGTTTGTAGAGGAAGCAATGAGTCAAGCTCTCATTAGAAATTGTTACAAATGTAATAAGCCATTTGTAAAAACTGATGGTTGCAATTTCATGACATGCAGATGTGGTGCAACAATGTGTTACATATGCAGAAAACCATATACAGCTGGATACTCTCATAATAGGTAAGTGCAAAACAAACAATTTGATAAATCTACTCTTCAAGTTTAATTTTGAAATTTTATTTAATTTATTTATTTATTGAAAGTAAGTACATGGCAATACATAATTTACACTACTTATTTATTTAACATTACATCACTATACATAATCCTGCAAAGGAAAATAATATTTCCTGTACTTATAGGTCTGGAGACATGCATGTAAAGTAAAAATCTGATCAGATACCAAGCATGTCTTTTACAAACGCACAATACTTAGAAAGTACATACACAATACTTAAAATCTAATTTTCTATAAACATTTGAATTTGATCACAAACAGTAATTTATAAAATTAAGTATTTGCATAAATATATTCTTAAGCTGATTTGTTTTCTGTATTTCTGAACAAATCATAACAAGTTATATAATTTTAGGTGTTCAGTGGATAGTACAACATATATTCAAAACGAAATAGAACATAGTCGCAGAGAAGCAACTGAAAAAATACAAAAAGATTTTCCAGACGTGAAGGTGCCTAATATATAAATTAATTTAAACACATTAATCAAATGTATAATCTTTCATTTAATTTATCATTTTTCTAATATAATTTCTTTAAAAAGTCTTATTATGCTATATTATTTACCTAGCAATAATGTTTTTTAATGCAGACTTATAACTAATCTGGCTCATCAAAAGATCCATTTTAAGTTAAAAGTCCTGATACAGTTTGAAAATAGCAAATAGAATTTTCCTATTAAATTGGAACAGAAATTAAATACAAAATTTAAAGATAATTAAATTTAAAACATAATTGAAATTGAAATTATGTGACTTCTACATAACTTGAAAATTACTTACAGTCCCAAAATTTAAATTAATTTTATTAATTTTATAAAATTTAAAAATAATTAATGCCTTGAATGTTTAATAAGAAACAAAATACAACTATATAATTTTACAAGAATCGTAGTAAATTTTTAAATCAACGCGCTCTTTTTGAAAAAGCGTCGGCAACGCCCCCATAGCGAAAATTCAAATTTCTTTAAACGAATTGAAAACAAATGATTGCGATCGACTTATTAACAAAAAAAATCCGTTTGTAAACATGAAACAAAAATGCTGAGGGGGAGAAAATAAACAAAAGCCGACTAGCAGAAGGCAAAACGCACAACTAAAAGTCTGCAACTACTTTTTTATGCTTGCGTGCAGAAAATCGCCTTAAAGTGACTAATTTTTCCTTATCACGTTGGTGATAAGAACGGAAAAGCGATTTCAAAACATAATTGTAGGTAAGATCGCACTATTCAATCGTATCTTTTTGCACTATGGAATGTCAACATCAGCACATGATTGAATTTCGCTGTTCTGTGAATCCCCCACTTACATCTTTTGTGAGAGTATAAGCATACTTGTGAAAATTACATCAGTTTTAAGAGATTAAGTATTTGTTGATGGCCGTACAAACTCAGTCTGGTGCCAATAAAGAGGAAAGAAGAGAATAAGTTTGAAATTTTAAACCATTCTTGAGATTTAATGCTTCATTATAGAATATATAGCTCCATTGACAACATGGAAAGTCTACAGGATATTTCATCTAAATTTGAAGATATAATTATTGATGATGATTCTGACAACAATTATTGCACGTTGTTGTCCATGTTTCCAAACGTAAGATCACAGTATATTAGACAAATTTGTGATAATCCTCCATTTAATGTTCCAGAAGGACAGTCCTTGTTAGTTATGTTGATAAACTATCTTCTTGGCTATGAAGAAGAGAATAGTAAAACAGTGTTTGAAAGTAAAGAGATTAGTGTCCTTGATAGTTCAGATTATGAACTTGCAAAATGTATAGAAGAGGAACAAAAAGAGGTAATTGAAACTATTAAAAGTGATCAAACTTTGTCTGAAATACTTCAGACTTCAGAAATGCAAGACCTAGAACAAGAAGAACGAAATAATGAACAGCTTTTTGCTGAATTTCTAAAACAAGATACAGAAGAAATTGAAAACAAGATGAAAATTCTAGTAAACATTTTACCAGATGCAAATCCATGTTTTCTTAAAAAGCATCTTGAGGAAAACCATGGAAATGTCAATTCTCTACAAGAATTAGTTGAATCATTTCTTTTAAATAAAAATTATGAAAAAAGGGATAAGTATGTCGTGGAACAAAATAGCAAAGCAAAAATTGAAAAATATATTAGTGCTTTTAAAGTGGAAACATTTATTCAAGAATTCCCAGAACCTTTTGAGCACTTTGAAAATCCAGAAAGAATTGCAGCCTTTCAAGAAAAAGCATTAATCTTTCTGAAGAATAGATATAGTAGTTATTCGGTAATTTACTTTGTGTCTTTTTTAAACAAATTAAAATTCTAAATTCTAATATAATTTCTTTTTTTAGGTACAATCAGTAGAAAATGTTTATAAAGCAAATAAATATAATTTAAGCATTTCAGATAACAAATTACAAGAGCTGGACATGAAACCTTCATTACAAATGAATATTCCAATAGATGATGTTCCATTATTGCAAGAAATAGCCTTTATTCAAAATAAGGAAGCTATTCGAAATTATTTAGAAATATTAAAAAAAAACGAAGAAAAAGAATTGAAATTATTAAAAGTGAAATAATTTTTTTTAAATCTACTAAATTGTTTTTGTGTACAATTTTAATTTATTATTCTTTATTATTTTAGGCCCAAAAATTCTTACTTGAGTGTCAGTGTTGCTTTGATGACTTGAAGCCACAAGATTGCATTGAATGTGAAAACAATCACATATTTTGCAAAAGATGTGTGATCAAGGGAACTAATCTAGCTGTGTCAAATGGTGAAGCTATAGTCCAGTGTTTTGTTGTATGTGACAAAGAAATTTCGTTAAATGTTTTACGAAGAGTTCTACCAGAACCCAATTTTGATACTTTGTTAAAAAAACGACAAGAGTTTGAAATAAAATTGGCAAATTTAAATAATTTAGTTAATTGTCCATTTTGCACATATTCAGAAGAGCTAGATCCTGAAATTAAAATATTTACGTGCAAAAATTCCGAATGTATGAAAATTTCATGTCGGTAAGAAAATTTTCTATTTTGATGCAGTGGGCGAAAAATGACTACTTTACGCCTTGTTTTACGGATGTAAAATTAGGGATTTGCGCGCCAGGGGCGTAAAATAAAAAATATTTAAAAATGTTTTAAATTCTTTATTTTATGCCCATGGGAGTGCAAACCAAGGCATAAAATAGACATTTTACATTCACTGCATCAAAAAATAATTTTCATCACAAGGGCGTAAGATTTTTATACACTCGGGCGGGCAAGCCGGCCCGAGTGTGCGGCGATCGCACCCAAGGCGTAAATGTCTTTTTTATGCCCTTGTAATGAAAAGTACTATTTATTTAATGTGCTTCTTTATTTTAAAATCAATTATATAATATTTTTAGCTTATGCCAAAAATTAAATCATCTTCCTATTAAATGTGAAAATGTAATTGACGAGGATAAAGGTCGCCTGTATATCGAGGAAGAAATGAGTAAAGCGTTGATAAGAGTCTGCTACCATTGTAATAAACCATTTGTAAAAGATTATGGCTGTAACAAAATGCAATGTTCTTGTGGTGCAATGATGTGTTATATTTGTAAACAACCAATTACTGGTTACAATCATTTTGAAGGTACTAATAAGTAAGTAAAAAACATTCAAATATAAAATTAAATAACTTGTGTAAACATTATTAACATAATGATGTTAAACCATTTTACTTTTTAATAACTTTTCAGATGTGGAACCCATCAAGATAGTATTATTTTTGATAAAGAGCAAGTGGAAATTAGTCGAGTTCAAGCTACTAGTAAACTAAAAAAAGAATTTCCTGATTTAAATTTACCGGATATTGTCTAAACTTATTTATAATTTGCCTGGAAATATTTTTTTCTCATTAATATTTTTTTACTAATCATCTTTTATAGTGCAGAAAAATTATTGATACAAAACTATGTAAGAATAAATGTTAAAGAATAGATTAAAATAACATCACGTTTCTCTGAATTAAAATATTTATTTAGTTTCCTTGTTGCTGTGGCAAGTTATTTGTAATTTTATGAGTGCAAAATATGTCTAATTATGCTAAATATGCCTTTAACTGAACATTTTTAACGAAACCTTAAAATAGAACTTAAAATTTTCATTTTTGTCAGGAATAGTGAAGGACTTTATTGATCTATACACATTTATGGAGAAACTTCAAATTTAGAATAATTTTTACTTTTTATAAAAAATAATTTTTTATACTAATATTAAAAAATTTGATTACATAATAGTAGGAATATTTCTTACAGTTATAATATAATACATGTTAATAAAGAATCTAATGTAAATAGACAAGTATATTTACAATTACCTAAGAGTTGTTTTACTAAAATTTTCTAAAAAAATCATAAAAACTTAAATTAACTTGTCATAGCTACATTTTTTTAGTCAATAGTTTTGTTCCTGTTTCTTTCTTTTTACTAAACACTCTGATTGCTCAGGATAACTACATCTTCATTCCAGAGTAATTAAGATATTTTAGCAATGATTTCATTTTTAGTAACTTAAAATAATCCAATTTTTGTGCATTAACACACTTATTGCTATAATAAATTTTTAATGTATATTTGTTTTTACAACTGAAAAATTTTAGAAAGAAGTATATACAAAACCTTCAAAATTCATTTAAATGGAATATAAAACTTTGTATTAAGATTCGTTAAAATAGTTTTAGAGTAGTAAACAGTAATTTCTTAGTCAATGAATTTTACTAAACTAAATGTTAAATGTAGCTAAACTTTGTATAAAATTGATAAGAAATGTATGGCACCCATGCATAACAAAATTTTAAGGTAACAAAGCTATTAGTTGTATCTTTAGAAATTTCTATATACAAGTTTTTAACACTAGATATCAATGATCACTGCATAATCAATATGATTATCATGTTGAATGATCTCGTTTGATTTATCCCTGAAGATGCATATAAAATGTATGACTGATAATAAGTACATCGTAAATCAACTGCCGTCTTGAAGTGCTTCCTTGAGTTTAACTTCAAGATTCTTGTTTTTAAGCCTTTGCTCTTCTAGTTGCTTTTCTAATTTTTTAGCAGTGCTCAACACGTCTAATACGTGACTGCGAGCCTCCTGGCAAAGTTCCTTTACAGGAAAACTCTCTTCTTCTTGCTGCCAAAAGGTTTCGCTTAGTTTGTCAACATCGCAATCAATGTCTATATCCAGTTGCGACTCAGAAGTATTAAAAACCTAAAAAATTGCAAACAAATTAAATGCGTATTTCGTAAAAGAATTTTTAAATATATAAAAATGTTTTAAAAATAAATGGAACACGCATTGAATTTATGCATACGAGTAATTCTGTTTTTTTTTTTTGTTCCAGTGTATAATACAGAATTATATCCTATACTAATAATAAATCCTATACATTGTGAAGTATTAAATATTAAATATCATCAAAATGTAATAAAAACATACTTGTTTTCGTTCTAGAAAACTGCTTTCCTCTTCTTGCATTTCTTCTTGGTGTTGCACTAAGTAATTCTGCAGGATAGTGGACTTGAACCACCAAGGCAACATTTGGAAATGCTTGACATGATTTTTGTTATAGACGACTCTGGTGTTTCCGCCGATATCGCCTATCTTTTTATTAATTAAGTGAATTATAACATCCGTAAAACATGGAAAACTATCCTCACTGTGGTCCGATATAAGAAAAAGATCACTCATTATATTGTTTGTAATGGCTAAACTACTTTGATAAGTAAGCATTTGGCCACAATAATGCGCGATCTCATCGTGTAATTTTGTTAGGTCTGTGATCGGCCATGTTTCTCTGTAAAATTAATGTAGTGAAACGTTATAGTTTTTAAATTTTTTTTTTGGAAAAAAAAAATTCTAACTTACTTCCAAGGTGGTAAAATGAAACTGCTCATAATGCGCTCAAGTTCTGCTCTGTACTCTGGATGTTTCCAAACGCTGTCAAAGAATTCATAAGTGCACGGATACGATCGCTTATTTGGAAGATAAATTTTCAGTTCAGGAGCGAAATCCGTGTAGCTCAATGACTCTGGATCTAACATTATATCCATAATATGATTCACTGCCTCGTTATGTAAATTAATGATGAAATTTGGATCATTTAAAGCTCTTACAAATTGTGGTTTAGGCGCTAAATGACCTTGAATCCTAAAATAAGAAGTTTGATATATTATTAATATAAAGATCAATAAGTGACATGCATTTTAGATGACCAATGATACAAAAAAATAAAATTTACTCGTTCTTACTATTAATTTCTTACTAATATTACGCGAAATAATCTAATCAACCTTTATCAAAATAATTTTTTTTTAAATTTAAAATAAATTTGAATCTTAATTAAAAGAGGGCAAAATACTTAAAAAATAAATCAATAAATAACCTGAGCCAGAGTTCCTCCGTTAAGCAGTCATCAAATACCCTTTTCAAATAGTCCATCTCCAAAGGAACAGCCGGTGACCTGTTGATCGCCAGCCAGAGAATTGCACTTTGAATGACCTTCAATACAACTGTCTCGTCGACTCTGCGCTCCTTGAGAAGCGAGTACTCAGATACGTAACCGGCTTCGATTAACTGCTCAACGATATCCGAAACTTTGACGTTTTCGGGGTCGCGATCGGCATCGCCGAACACGAGAATTACCAGTGGTACTGGCATGAGTTTCTCGCGTGAGAGTATAGATTTGGTAAGGCGACGCTCAATCGACTTGCCGTCTTCGTCGGCTGCTGCGATAAAGAGTAGACCGTCTGTGCCAGTCAGCCGATTTTCGCAGATTAGTCCCTCGAAGTATCGAATGCAAATGTTAAGAGATTCGTGGGGGCTTGGCTTATGCTGGATGAAGACTGGCTCTAGCGTATAGTCGTCAGGGCTAAGGTACCTGTGGAAATAGTTTTAGAGTCATTTATTTGGTTAAATAATTTGGAAATAAACGTATCGCAGTAACGGGATTAAAATAAAATCTTGTAAATATAGAATTGTATGTCTCACAACATTATCACGTTATAGAAATTATAGAAAAAAATAAAAATTAAGAAAAACCCTTACTTGTTAACAAGCGTTTTGTGTCTCCACAAAGTGAGTCTGTTCTCTAATAAAGGCCAAGAAATAACCATCTTCCAAAAAGTATGTTGGCTAGAATCCACATCCAGAGATTTTGCATTTTCCTTCAAACCCACATGAACAATAAACTCGATAGGTGTTTGTTTGGGTTTTTTCTCTTCCTCCACTAAACTCTTTCTCTGATCCCGCGCATACCTAATAGCAATTTTCTGTTCAGGATGATAGAGTTTGCGTGCACACTCCTCTAAACTCTCTGATTGCAACCAGACAGGAGTATTATCGAGAGCCTCACGCCGTTGGGCTCGACGCTTTGCAGCCCATAGTTTCCACAGACGGTAATACTTGTTCACCAGACGATCACGGAGACGACGATCTACCTCAATCAGCATATCTTGAATGAAAAGTTGTTCATCAAGAATCGTCGCGCAGATCTCTTGAAAGATGTCGCCAAACACTTGTTCGCTCTGTTTAGTCAATTTGATGCAATTCAGCTCTGCCTGGACTATCGCAGAGCACGTTTCTTCGACGACGGACTTTTCTAGGAGTTTATACTGCTCGTGGCTAAGCTCGACGATCTTCTCGATCCGCTGAAGTTTCTCGCGCTCGGATTTCAGTTTTTCTTCGGCTTCCTGTTGCTTTTTACGAAGTTCCTCCGACTCGAGGAAACTCTTCTTATCGACCACACCGTCTGTGTCGTCCATTCGTCGCTTTATAGACATACGCTCAGTATTGAAACTACTGGTTGCACTGGTGCTGGTGATATTAGTATTTTTACTAGTAGTTGTACTAGTAGAAAATTAAAATTAATCATTATGTACTTCTTTAAATACCAAAACTTTATTTTTATTTTTCATATTTCAAAATGAACACTTTTTTACCTGGGCATTTTAAAATTGGTTTGTGGTTTTGCTTCAGCTACTGGTGCAGATGGTGGCTTGAAAAAGTTTTTTTGATTCAGTTGACTCGCATCACTGGAAAAAATGTTTTTATTTGTAGATGAACCAAATGGCGAATTAGTTGAAGGTGGCGGCTTAGCTTGAACAGATGAGAAAATGTTTGTGTTTGGTTTTGTAAAAATGCTTGTAACAGTTGCATTTATCGGAAGAGTGAAAAGCTTAGATTCCGGAGTCGGGTTTTTATTTGTGTTTGTTGTGGCAAATAAATTGTTTGTTACCGGAGCGGACACCGTCAATTCAGACTTGGGTTTGAAACTGAATTCCGTGTTTGTTACCCTACAAAAAATTTATTTAAGCAGTGGTATAAAGTATTTAATAATTAGACAATTTATTCAAAATTAATAAATTTACCTTTCTGTTGGTTGGACCGTTTGCTCTTCAATGTTGTTCTGAATTTTATTTATTTTAGTTTTGGAGTCTTTCTTCTGATTCATCAATTCTGCATTTTCCTCAATAAACTCGTAAGGATCAACTAAATTTTGATCATGGGCATTAATGGACGAAGGCAACAGGTAACCCAGACTGTCAAAACTACAATGTGGTTTGTGAGTCTCGTAAGCTTTTTCTGGCATTGTTCCTCCAGCAATACACTGGCCAATCGATTGGTCAGTCGATTCTCTCTTGGACAACACGAGATTGAAAGCACGACCCTGTTCTAAATTACCGCTTGGCGGTTGAAAGTTTTCCTTGTTAAGCTTAATATACAAGCTTTCTTTGTCAACCTTCAGACCCAGCTTTGAGCAGAATTCAAATACTTCGTCCTCATCCTCAAAGCCCAGAATGTCGATAAGTTCATAAAGAGGATATTCCGTCGTACCTGAAGTGCGACAGTAAGCTTTCACCATTATTGATAGAGCTTTCACTCGAACCTGCAATAATTATAGATTATTTCAATAAACAATACATAAATATTAAAATATGAGGATGGTTTACCTGATTAAAATAGCGTAATAAAATACATCCATTCAAATAAGAAGTTTGCCGCACAAGTTTAAAGAATTTGCAATAGTTATCCATTGTAAGAGCTGAATAAACCGCCAAAGCAAACTTAACTTCTGGAGAATGTTGCACCACTGGTGACAACGTACTCAACTCTGATATAAAAGTACCATTATTTAAATTCAGTAAAATAACGTATGCCCGAAATTCCGGCTCATTCTTGCACTGAATGCCGTGTTCTCTCAAATCGTAATACATGTACTTTAAAGTCTGCAAACACTTTGTTAAATTTTCGCTGTTGATTTTGGGATCGAATACAGAAGCTTCTTCTGCGCATAACCGCTCGGAAGACAGGATGTGAAACCTAGCACACTGCTCGACCAGTTCTACCGTTTCCACGCAGCATAACTCCTGTTGAGTAATGTCCTTGCGAATGCTTCTCGTTCGGTCCCATAAAAAGTGATACCATTCCGCTAAATTTGGCTCGTCACTTTCGCATAAATCAACAATTTCATAAAGTAAATAACTCATGGTCATCTTCAAGGACTTTACTGGTCGCAGATCGTGTGCCAGTGGCTCTTCTTGATCAGCGGACGATCGAGAGTACTGTTTGGTGGCCAGCTTGTGATTAATCTTGTAGTCTTGTCCATCTAGCTGTTCGAAAGATGCAAGCTGCCTTTGGAATTCGCGCATATACCTTTCCTTTTCGGGACACATATCTGGACATGTGCCTTGGGTTACTTTTGCAGTTGCTAGATCTTTTTGTTTTCCTTGCTTTAGCCTCATCAGTCGATCACGAGCGTCAAGTATCTTAAAGAAAATTGAAATGTTAAAAAATAAATATATTTACAATAAGAAAAATGTTCATGATTTATAATTGAACAAACTTTATATTTTTCTTCAGAAGTTGAACCTGCTTGTCGAACTTGATTCTGTAATTCCTCTATAGTTGCAGAAGATATAGTTATATTTTGATGTGTGTCTAATGCTTTAAGAGCTACTTTTTCAGGAATCAATGATTTTGTAGCTTTTATTATAGGTTTAACTGGTTTTGTTACTGGTGTCTTTAAAAGTGGTGTAATACGTTTCGGTGATTCTTTATTAGCAACAACTTTAGCCTTTTTTATTTTAGCTTTTGCAGCAACAGTCAGTGCTTTTAAATGCTGTGGATCTGGTATATTGTACTCCAAACCACTCATAGCTTCTAGCTCCTCTTTAACTTCATCATCTATGTTTAAAATACTGGCAATTTTATTTTTTACAGATTCCTTTTTCTTTTGTTTTGAGGCTGAAAGCATTTCTGAAGTTGTCCAATGAGTTTTAAAGCGATGTCCCAAAAATGAGTTAGCTCTATTATAAGCTCTGGTTGCATCTTCTTTCGAAGCATAATATACTGTTACCATATTTCGCTTAGGTCTAACAGTTATTTTAAGAATCTCTCCAAATAATTCAAAATATTCTCTAGCTAATTTTTTTTCTAGTAGAAATTCTGGTAGATCTGTACAACTAATAGAATTACTGAGTTCCAACTTAGCATCTTTAGTTTTCTTTGAATTTTTTTCTAATTGAAGAAATGGATCTGATTTTTTAAGTTCTTCAATAGATAAAGACAAAGATTTTCTGTTTTTACTGCTTTTTGAAGTTATACCAGATTTTTTTGTTTTAACTGAGCAATCCAATTTTTCAATAGCTGCAGGTTCTGCAAACGTATAAGCAGAAGTTTCAGGTAGATTAACTGATCGAATTCCAAATATATTGTCAGATTGCGCACCAATATTGACCATTTTTTCTGGACTGTGAACAATATTTGGTCTTGAAAAAATAAATCCACTTGAGTTTGAATTACTATCTTCATCAGAATCAATTTGCATATCTTTATCCATTGTGATCCTTGGTACTCTGAAAATAATTTTAAATAAAAATTTTGTCTACCTCAAACATTATAAATACAAAGCATTGTCCTTTATTATTAAAGCATCTTTTAAAATATAAAATTGTATTTAAATAAAAAATACTTCAATATTTTATTGATTAAAATTTGTACTGACGAGCTCCGAGAAAAATTTGATAATTATATCAGTTTTAATCGGTTGTCTAGAGTGGTAAAAGCAAATCTAAACAATTTTATTTTGTCTACATTTCAGTCATTTATATTTTTATTATTTTCTTTCTCAAAATTATTACTACAAGTAATTTTTACAAGAGTTTTGGACCATAAAAACTGTAAATTTATAATTGTTTTTTAAAATCTCCTATATCTTAATTATAAAAAATGCAATATTTAAAAAAAAATTTGTTGTAAACTAATAAAAACATTTTTGTGGAAAGTCAATTAATTTCCTAGAATAAAAAATAATTCAAAAAATTTAAATTTTATTTCAATAATTTTCATTTAACTAAAACGAAATACCCCCTAACCAATTTAGTTTTTTATTTTCAAAATTTTCCAATTTTGTTAGCTCTGATTCACGTAAATGAATATTACGATCAAATATTGATGATCAAAGTTATTTATAAATAATGATCGAATAAAAATAGTAGTCATTCCTAAATCACTGAATGCCAAAATTCAAACTTCCAAAAAAAATGTAGTACACTAAATATATTATATCTACATGCATTGTATCACATAATTACTTTAAAACTACAACGTGAAGAAAACTGGAGCTTCTTTTAATATTAATTATTTTTTTAGAACATTAAATATCACTTCTCAAGGAATTACATTTCGCGGAGATAATACATAACCTGCATGAAAATTATGGAAAACAACAAAGTCGTTTTATGACGTCACAGAAAATCCAAAATGGCACTGTTTAAATTCCAATTTCCAAAGTTTAAAATTACAAGTTATCCATTCTTATAACTATAAGCAATTTTTAATACTTCGAAATTGGATGAGCATTTTTTATTTCTTGTATAAACAAAATTTTACTTAATTCGATTCGATAATGTGGTCTATATTGTAGCATGAAAGAGTTTTGAAAGTTTTACCGCCTTTTGGAATTCACTGCGCAGCGTCAACTTTTGCACGTGTGCAGAATGCAGTGTTTCTCATAACCAAAAACTTGGGGAATCCAAAGTTTTCATCATGCATTTTAAGAATTGGTGATATTTTTTGAATATTTACATGTAATTGTTTAATAAAAATTTTTTTACTGATGTAAATTGAAGGTATTGTATTTTTAACCTTTATTTTATCATGAAATATGCCTAGTTGTTTTTGAATTATTACATTTTTTATTTACAGGTGTCTTTTAACAATTAGAATAGTAGCTGAATAATCATGAAGAATTTAGTAATAGAAGCACAGAAAACTAATATATACAAAGGTGAATGCCTGCCTCAAGAGAATTTCTATTGTTGTTACAATTGTGAAAATGATAGATATTATATTATTGATGGGGTTGAGAACACATTGATTGCTTATGATGTTGCAAATAACAAAAAATATGTTAATCAAAAAATTGATTTTAAAAAGGAAGGTCCAAGACCTGTTGGTATAGAATATTGCAGTGTCAATGAAGAAATCTATATTGCTTATGATACTGGAATTGTGATCAGTGTAACTCACATTCATGAAAATTTAGTGAAGTATGAGGAGATTGCAGATTTCCCTAATGGATTGCAAAGCATTAATATTAGTCCAGATCATGAGGTAGTTGTACTTATGACAAAGGATAATGTTGTTATTACACTATCTTCTAATTTTGATATTTTACAAGAGGTAAGTTTGCAATCTAAAGTATATTTTTATTAACAGGAATTAGTGGTACTTAAAATAGTTACATATCTACAGGTAAATTTATCAGAAGCAGGTTTTGGAGAAAAACAGTTTATTACAGTTGGCTGGGGGAAGAAAGAAACACAATTTCATGGATCCGAAGGAAAAGCAGCAGCAAAAGCCAGATTGACTATTACTGGAAAAACTGAGACAGATGATGGTGTACCAAAAATCACTTGGAGAGGTGACGGTACATTATTTGCTGTCAGTTATGTTGATGAGGAAGTTAATGCAAGAAGAATTAAAATTTTTAATAGAGAAGGAGTATTGCAATATACAAGTGAATTAGTAGATTGCTTAGAAGACAGCTTATCATGGAGACCTTCAGGCAATCTCATTGCTTCTACTAGAAGATTGCCTAATAAACATACAGTAGCACTTTTTGAAAAAAATGGACTTTTGCACAGGGAATTTACACTTCCCTTTGGAACAAAATCAGTTCATGTAAGTATCACAAGAAATGGCAGATTTATTTATCCTTAAAAAATTAGACAAATTTATAAAAACTGTTATTTCAGATTTTAGATTTAATTTGGTCTAGAGATTCTGATGTTTTAGCTGTTTGGTACAAAGATATTCTCACTGGTATAATGACAATTCAGTTATGGTCAGAAAAAAATTATCATTGGTATTTAAAGCAGACAATCACTTATCCTAAAAAAAATCCAGTTTTATATGTGACTTGGTGCCCACAAATCAATAAGGATTTGCTTATACTGTCAGCAAAAAATAGCACAATTTATACATTTTACTGGGCTGTTTCTCATAGTCGTGGAAAGCAAGCAACAGATAAGGCAGTTGTTAGCGTGATAGATGGAGATAAAATTCTTGTCACAGGTTTTAAAAACAGTGTTGTACCACCACCAATGGCTCAACAGACTTTGCAGTTTACTGAACCTGTTAATGCAATTTCGTTTGCTCCAAATAATAATGAAGATCCTGACATTAATATAAATGACTTTTTGGTACTTTTGTGGAACAATCAAATTTTACATTGCAAAAATGTAGATGTGAGTTAATATTTAGAGACTAATATGTACAAATTCTTAAGAGCTAATAATTAAATTTTTACAGCAATCATGGGAATTACAATACAAAGTTATAAAGACGTACAACGTTGATTTACTGTTGAAAGAGGAGAAAAATCTTTCTTTACATTCAATACAACATCTATTATGGTACAAACGAAATCTTGCTTTATGCTCAGTATCTCAAGGCATAAAAAGCTATCTTTGTGAACTTCATCTATTAGATATTGAAGCTTTAGATGAAATTCTGATAGATGTCAAGTAATTAAATTCTTTAATACTTACCTTATTTAATATAGTTGCCTCAATACATTATTCATTTATTTACAGAATTATTCAAGAAATGCCAGGTCAAATCGAGCATATATTTTCATCTTCCTATTCTAAAACAGCGTATATCGTTGTTAATAATAAGCTTTTCGAATACAACGACCGCGATGGACTTAAAAAATCGAACTTGATCATCACAACCGATGAATTATCAAGAGCAGTCGTCAAAATTGAATTCGTCAAGTTTGACGAAAAAAAAGTGCTTGTTGCGATGACGCGAAAGCACATTCTTTACGTAGATGGAAAGCAAGTTGCAAATAATGTCACATCATTCTTTGTTCATTCCGAATTTTTACTTGTAACAACGCTACAGCATGCGTTAATATGCTTCAAGCTGGATACGAATGGTTTGGAGCAATTATGTACCAGAGATTTGACTATTCAGCCTTGGGAAAGTGAAACGAATGAAGTACATCGAACGCAAGGTTTTTAATTTTAAAATTAGAATACAGATTGTCTAATTCGTGATTGTAATTTAACATAAATTATTCAATTTTCAGAAATAAGCATAAGACGAGTTGAAAGAGGATCAACCTTAATCATAGCCGTGCCAAAGGATGCAAGAACTATTTTGCAAATGCCGCGCGGCAATTTAGAATATATTCAACCTCGTGCGTTGTCACTTGCGATCATCGGCAACTTTATCGATGAGTTAGATTACTTTAAAGCTTTCGATCTGATGAGAAAGCAGCGAATCGATTTGAACCTTTTGTATGATCATAATCCAACTTCGTTCGTGAGCCACGCTGAAAAATTCATCAGTGATGTAAAGAGCCCCAACTGGCTTAGTTTGTTTTTATCAGAGCTCAAAAATGAAGATGTAATCAAAACGACGTACGCTAGTAGTTACGTTAACCGAAAATCTAATGAAAAAGCTTCCAATAAGGTCGAGATCGTATGTGATACTCTTCGACCTCTCATGGAAAGGAATTCAACGGAATTTATACAGGTATTTAAATAATTTAAATAATAATTAAAATAATTTCTTTTTACTTTTAAAGTCTAAAAATAAATATTCTATTGTGCATGTAATCATCAGCCAATTTTAATAAGTTTGGTGAAGAATCAGAATAAAACTGGTCTCGAAAAAGCTCTAAACAAAATTAAGGAACTTAAAGCTCGTGAGGTTACACTTAAAGAAGGCTTTTCGGCAGAAGAAGCACTAAAGTATCTTCTTTATATGGTAGATGTAAGCAAGCTTTACGATATTGCGTTAGGCATGTACGATTTCGAGTTGGTTATGTTCATAGCACAAAAGTCTCAAAAGGATCCGAAAGAATACATCGACTTCTTGAACAGTCTCAATAAGCTCGAAGAGAATTACATGAAGTTCTCGATCGATAGTCACCTGAAACGTTATGACTCGGCTCTCGAGCACATCTCTAAATTACCAGAGAAAATCGAAGAGTGCTTGAAATTTGTGCAGACACATGATTTGTATGCCAAGGCTATTAAATTGTTTGACTGCAAAAGTAAGGAGTACAAAACAATTGCTGTTGCTTACGGGAAATATTTGGCTGGTAAAGGTAAGCACAGAGAGGCGGGAATCATGTATACCAAAGGAGAGAATTTCCAAGAGGCGCTTGATGCTTTTAAGATGGCCAATAGTTGGAGAGATGCTATTGTCACAGCTTTCAAATTGAAATTGAGGTAAGACGACTTTACCTCAATTATTTTATTTTTAACGTATTGTTTAATTAAAAGATTAGTTTTATGTTACAAAATATTTTAGTATTCCAGAAATCACCGAAATATATGAAGAACTTGTTGACCGCCTTCGAGAAGATAAAAGGTACCAGGAAGCTGCACTAATTTTATCTAAACACTTAAATAGATTAGAAGATGCGGTAGCGGTATTGTGTGAAGGACGCCATTGGCATCAAGCCTGGACTGACGCTTACTGCATGAAACGAGAAGATCTGCTAGGTAAAGTATCCAACACTCTTCAATTGAACTACTTATTCGCAAACATAACAATTCAAAAATGTTTCTAGAAACGCACGTAAAACCGGGTATCCTGGACCATGCCGAATTCATGCTTTCTCAGTTGAGACAGCACAGAACGGACTTTGAGAGACATAGAACGCGACTGGCAATTGTGCGAGCAACGGCCGCGGCTCGCGATCAGGCTGTAAAGTCGCGCTTTGAGCTGGAAGATGAGGAATCGCCGGGTAGCAATCGCGAACTCAGCGATTTGCTCAGTGACACAACGAGTATAGCTGGCTCGACCGTCACGAGAAGTTCACAGCTCTCGCGAAGTACTACTGGACGCAGTTATCGGTCCAGCAAGAACCGCAGAAAGCATGAGCGAAAATTACAGAGTATCAAAGAGGGAAGTGTGTACGAGGATCTTGCACTTATTAGCACTTTGCACCAACTTGTTACTCAGACTTATGCTCAGAAAGGTAAAATGCCAAACACTTACTTGAATAAATGTATAAATTTAGTAATAATAGATCATTTAAGACTAGCAATATTTCAAATTATCGCATTTAATCTGCAAACTTTTGATGCTTAGATTTAAAACTTCAACTTTAGTACTAAACAGTATAAATTATGAAAATGTGATTAATGATTTTTTACTTTCAGAGGAAATACGGTCTATAGCAGAAATGCTTTTATTCATGAACAGTGATTATTTAGCTGAAGAGCTGTACAAAGTTATGAGCGAATTTTTAGATGATATACAAAAAGGTAAAAATGAAATTTGGCCTCCAGTCGCGGAAAGTAAAAGTCCTCACAGTGAAGAATCCAGTATCAGTACAAATTCACCGCCTCAAAATAATATAGCACCAAATTTGTTAGGTAAAAATTTCAGTAGCGATAATATTTTTATTTTTGGATGTAGTAAGTTTGCAATAACTGATTTTATAATTTCAGAACCACGTTTGCTAAATGCTCCTGAAGAAAAACCAAGCAACTGGAAATTAGATGTATTTTCGATTTCTTAAAGTGTGATTGTGGGACATATGTGAAAAATTTCATTGTTGTAAGTTTGTTACTTGATTTGAAGACATTATTAGGAGAATAGATTTTTAAATGTTTTGTACAAACATTTCTAATTAACGTAACTAGTTAATATAAAATATTATTTGTACTTAGACTATTAGATGATTATTTATATAATCATATTATGAGAAATCATTGTTATTTCATCTTAATATAAAAAATAAAGAGAAAATAGCTTTAACGCTTACGCTTTTATTTACAAACATATGATATTTTACACCAGACAATCGGACAATATCTCACACACTTTTACGTGCTCGTTCACTCTCTATATATAATTAAAAATTAAATCTATACAAAGTTTAAAACTAAATTGTGTATGAGAATGAATTTTGTCAACGTCGATTTTTAGAATCACAATTTATTATATTGCGAAAACATCTTTTTCCGCAAAGGATTCGCACAGTTTTAATTGACTTTTTAGCTACATGAAATTTTTTTTTTTACTTTTTTAAATATATGGTGAACATGCATTTTAAAAAATATTTGACTAAAAAAGCTATCAATTAACAAATATTTTTATCAAAATATTCTTTCTAACTTGTTTACTGCATGAATAAGTATATTAATGAGGTAAATAAAATTAACAAAACCGATTGAATACAAAAATCTTCATAATAACATTATACTTTGAAAAATAGCATATTAGTCTAAATAAAATTATTTCTAAATTGACCTTGAAATGTATTAAAAGTGTTAAATTTTTCCATAAAAACGTTTTATCAAGAAGTTTGACAATTGAAGAAAATTGACTTTCAATAGCCATTTTCTTAGTAATGCAGTGGTTAAAAACACAATAGATAAGATGCATTACGGAATGTCATGACAGCCATATATGTCTAAATATTATTAATACCAAAATTTTCATAATTTCTCTTTTAAAATAAGTTATTAAATTTTATGTGTATAATATTTATCAAAAACTTTAAACTGCAATACAATTAAACAGCGATAAAAAAAAAGTATTTAAAAAGTTCCCAAATAGTAAAAAAACATGTTTAAATGCATATATGGCTGTATTAAGATACTTCATTCGTTTTACTTTCTTAGTATTTTAAAAAATTGATGTAAAATCAAAGTTTAGAATAAAATATTTTCCCTCAAATTTTGGCACAAATCTGGGGCATTGACGAGATGAAAGTGAGCTACCTCTTGAAAATTTTGATTGTAATGCTGCCAGAACGACACAACAATCATTTAGCTTATCCTCATGCATCACAACTATGTAAACGATTTGTTGTCTATATTACAAATTCATTCTTTTACGCGATTTGATAAGGCATACAAAGTCGGAGACTTTAATTCTGGCCGAAGACTGATTTTCATATGCTTGGGGTTCGTATACTTCCTTCGTACGGCCTGATACTTGCTCTTCTCCGCGTTGACGATTATTGCAGAAATTTCTTGTACCACAGGTAATATATCTTTCGCTTTATATGTACTATAATGTACTAAAGTATTTGTCCAAATAACATCACCATCCTGAAGAGTGTCATTCCCCAATAAACTGAAAAAATATTGAAGATCTTTGTTAAAACCTTAATATTAAATTTCTCATGAAATTAACTAGTTTTTAATTACTTACAGGAAGGAAAGGTACATTGCAGCAGCTGCTATCAAACTTGGTGGGTGATGGCAGACTTCATAATGTATCAAACACTGTTCCAAAAAGTATTTCGCCAGTGTATGATGAGCTGGCAAGGCCTGAAATAAGTAATCAAAATTAGCAACATATTATATGCACAAAATTTAATAACTTATTTTAATTAAACTATAAATATACCTTTCCAGCTTTACTGTATCTCCTAAGAAAATGTAGAGGTAGCGGACGGCCAAATGAAAAATTAAGTGTTTTAATAATAAGCATTTCCATTTGCAAAATTTCTCCTTTTGTGTATGCACTATCTGTAATGTACACAAAGTCCCCAATATCTGGAGAGTACATTTCTTCATACTTGCTAGCTATAAACATAGCTGTTACTCCTACCAATTGTAGCTTCTTCCGTGTAATTAGTCTAAAGTCCTGTTGAAATTTAAATAGGTAAATATACATACATAATATACATACTTTACATAAATAAGTTTTTTACAATAAATATCAATTTGCTCACCTGCAAGAATCGATCAATGATGGCAATTGTCAAATATAGTGTTTCTTGCATTAAATGAAATTGTTCATGGACCTCTATCAACCAATCAACAAGTACACACCTCATCTTAGGTGTAACTTCTTGCCCTTCCAAATATCCCTTCATTACTGGGAACTCAAACTCAAGGTTTCTCAGATGAGCATAAATGTCATTACTATATACAGAGACAAGAATAGGATTCTTTTTATCCTCTTCGTCAATATCTTCAATTGTTATTTGATCCGAAGAAAATGATTCTGTCTCCTTTTTGGGTACATGTAACTCAATCTCTTTCTTATTTGCATTATTATCAGTCTCAATATATTTTGTCTCTATTGGACGATGAGTAACATGTTCAGTTTTATCAACTGGCTTCTGTATTTGCACTTGAGGTTTTTGAGCAACAACTTCAACTTTTTCAACTTTATTATGTTTAACTTGTGGTTGCTTTGTTCCCACGGGTTTCTTAAGCAAAACTTTGTCTTTTGCTGCTTGACTAGATTTGCCTGTCAGTTCATTAGTTTTGTGGATTATAACTCTATTGCCAATTTCACCCAAGGCAGCTCTTCTTGTCTGCCCCAGACTTGGTGCCATAGATTTAAGATTTTTAACATTTTCTTGATTAATATTCTAAAACAAACCATAATTATAAGTTAGTTGAAACAAAATTCAATAGATATAGAATTTTAATTCAAACTAAAATAATAAATTACTACTTAAAATATCTGCAAATGAATTAAAATTTTTGTCTTAAATAATATCTTAAAACTAAATATAAATATTGTTGCAAATAAATTTGTATTATCTTTTATTCATTAAGTATTATTTCAAATCTTTGCTAAATAAAATGTATAAAAAAATTTTAAATCTAGTTTACTTGTAAATAAATGTTTAATTATTAATTAAAACAATATATTTGAAAAACTATATTTAAAGTTTATAAACTAAATTGTCTTTTTATTAAATAATATTTTTCAGAGAAATTTTTCATGTGTTATGTAGTATGTATAATGTCGCTATTTAAAAAATTTAGTAATATTTATTCATTTAATTCAGAAACAATACGAAAAATCTTTTCCCTTCGCAACAAAGAAACCGCTTTTCAAAGTCCCGCATTCCGACAACAAACGAATTCACTTCAGTTTTCGGAATCGACCCTTCCAACGGTATCGAAATGCCAAGTAAACACGAACCGTTTAAAAATTCAATTTTAAGTGAACAGCCACCATATAATTTTTTCCTAAAATTCGAAAACTATTTTTCAAAAAATCTTCATACGTAATTCGTAATGAATCGTGTGAAAAAAATATACACAATTCCCAACCGTTTATAAGGACCCCCTCAAAGTGAGACAGAGCTATTCGAAGGCGCGCACCGACTCACTGAGAATAAAAAAAAATGACACATTAAAGCCTCGTATTTCCCTCGCTTTTCTGCCTCCTCTCAATCCTTATCAAATTCCAAATTTCAACCCACAAGCAAGTCGTATCTCCACAAAAAAAACGATTGAGAAAGTCGAGATACAGATACGGCGGCTTTTAAAACCCGGGCATTTAAACGGTTGAAGAGTCCCAACGGTCGCTGTGGAATTCAATTACAAAAATCACTCACCAAATTATTGAGTGCTCGGTTTCTCAACGCCATCGTCTCCAAGGTGCGTGTTTCTGTTCCTCGGTAAAAAGCTCTTGTTTCCTGCTCGTGATCCTTGGGTTTGCACTAGGATTTTCGAGAAAAGTGACGCGCGGATCCGTCCGTGCTGTCGCAGAGTCGCGCGCGCTATGCTGCTGCTCTTGTAACCGTCGTCGGCGGCACGCCAAAGTCCGCTCGAATTCAGGGGGGAGAGAAAAGAGCGCGCTTCGACGATGGTGTGAGCTGTGTGTGTGACTGCAGGGACGACAGTTGTGTTGAAAACGGCCGGAAGTCAGCCGACGAAGGGCCGAAGCTGATTGGCCGAGATGGTTGCAACTGCCGTTTTTGAATATTTTCGACTCTCCCGGTAGGGCCTTTTAAATTGAGGAAGTGTGTTTGTGAATGTATGTAGCTATTGATTCCAGCATCGTGCTGCCGTGCACGAACAGCTTATGTGTTGGATAATCAAAACTGGAAACTGAAGCGAGCTGAAGATTCAAGTATTTGGAAAATTTTTAATGCTTCGAGTTGAATGTTACAGGTTTGAAATTGACTGAATTGTTATGATCAATGTAAATTTAAGACTTTAAACAATTTATAACAATATTTCAGCATTTATAATTTATGCGATTTTTTAAACTAACTATAAGTAATGTAAAAGAAACACTGTGAAATAAGAATTAATATAAATATTTGTACTTCTAAATTGAAATTGTTATTTAATAAGGTATTTCATAATAATTTGTCAATTTTTCGATATTTTAATATTTTATTTAAAGTATCAAATCTTCAAAATGTTATAGTAAATGGAATAAGTTTTAAAAATTTGTTATAAAAGTAATGACTTGTATATTATAGCAATTACAAAATTTAAATAATTTTCCAAAATTTTGAAGTTGGCGCTATTGGTCACGTGACTATTCCCTTGCCAAATTCCAGATGATTTTATCTGGGTCTTTAATATTTACCACGTAAGCATGTGTTTCTGCTGCGTGCATCCCTTTAACTGATATTGGAACTATCTACATTCATCTTCCTGCAGATAATCAACAAAAATGAACGCCCAAAACAATAAGTTACTTTGACAGGGGGTCGATTATTTTGTGACAAATCATAATCTGGCCAAAATGTCAATTAACATTGACATTAGGCTTAAACGAGCTAGTAAAATTTATCACGAAGGCGTAAGTTCACTTATTTAGTTTAATTTTAGAATATTTGTACAATTTTTAAGGTTAAAAAGGATTTTTGTTTAATAATTTATATTGACAAGTAAATTAATTTAAAAATAGCCAATCTTGTATCGCTAATTTAATAATTTTTGTTACAATCTTTTTTAGTTTACTTTTATTTAATTATTTTTATATTGATTTTTGCAATATTTTAAGAGTGTATCTCAAAATCTAATATCTAATATTAAATGTTTTATAATAGGAAAGTGTAAGTGGTTTGATATGTCTTCAAACAAATTCTGATATAAAACATGATGGTATATTTTTGACAATGGAAGGTGCAGTAAATCTACAGCTCAGTTCAAAAACTGTAGGTATATTTGAAGCTTTCTATAACTCTGTTAAGGTTAGTACATTAATGATAATAATTACTTTTTCATAAGGAAAACATTTAATTATTTCTTTTATTAAAGCCAATTCAGTTAGTACAATATACAATAGAAGTTGCTCCTGTAGGAAAGATTCCAAGTGGTAAAACAGAAATACCTTTTGAATTACCACTGAAACCTCGTGGAACTAAAATACTTTATGAAACTTATCATGGAGTGTTTGTCAACATACAATATTTGATTCGCTGTGATATCAAAAGGAGTTTTTTAGCAAAAGATGTTAGCAAGTCATTAGAATTTATTGTTGAAGATAAACTTGTTAAAAAAACTGAAAAAGAACCCAATAAAATAGTTTCTTTTAAAATAAAGCCAGAATCATTACAAAATGCAAGAGAAAGAACCAATGTTCCAAGGTTTTGTATTACTGGTAAATTAGACTCACTTTACTGCAGACTTGCAGAACCTTTAACAGGAGAAGTTATAATTGAACAATGTGAAGCTGTAATTAAATCAATTGAACTGCAGTTGGTGAGAGTAGAAACTTGTGGATGTGCTGAAGGGTATTCAAGAGATGGTAATTTTTTTGGGTAAAAGTTAATATAAAAGTGAATGGGTAAACAAGAATGATTAATGCTATTTTTTTATTGCAGCAACTGAAATCCAAAACATACAAATTGGAGAAGGAAATGTATGTACAGGACTTGCTATTCCAATTTATATGATTTTCCCGCGACTTTTTACTTGTCCTACTTTGAGTACTAGTAATTTTAAAGTTGGTGTGTATAATATTGTAATTACATTTAAATTATGTTCATTTGCTTTTTTTAAAGTAAGCTTTAAAATAAAACAAATACTTTTGTTGCAGAATTCGAAGTCAATCTAATTGTTGTATTTGAAGACGACTACCTCGTGACGGAAAATTTTCCAATAATACTGACAAGGCACTAAGAATTTATGTTGTTATCTGTACAGTTTTATTATACATATCTCATATATTTTATTGTACATACTTCATATTTTGATAAATTAATTAAATTACTTAGAATATTTATTTCCTAGCAAAATAATTAAACTGAGTATCAAGTACTCAGTGTATCAAAAGAAGACGTGCGAATTTGTATCAAACAAATTATTTAAATTTATTTCCATTTTTCGATTTTACGTTTTTTTTACTTTGGTTTATCAGTCCAACCCGAATTTTCTAAATAGTAATTTGAAATATCTTTCTATATTTTTATTGTGGGATAAGCCAACAGAAGCAAGCAAGACGACATAGCCAAGCATGAATGTTAACAGTTTGTGTTGCTTCAGCCATCCTAACACTCCGTTTTGACGTGCGTTCCTAAAAAACGGACAATGAATGATTTTTAAATAATAAAAAATACTACTATAATAAATATGATGAATGATAAGAAAAAATAAATTTTATAGTTACCTTAAAAGACCAAATTCTTGACTGTATACTAGAAGGTATCGAATTCTCACTAATTCATTATTTAAAACTAGGCAGTACTTGTTTGGTACTTTTCCACCAATAGACTCTGGTGCTAAATTTCTCGCACTGTCATCTAAACACAAATTTTATTATTTTTATTTTTATAAACTATAAAATATAAATATAGATTTTTATAAACAATTGCTTTTTTAATTTTTAAAAATTACCTGTATCACCTATTTTTACATCTGAATGATTGATTATTTCACATAATGCAACACAACTCATGTCACTGCCCAATATACTTCCTCCCCATCCATAGCCTACAGGACTATAAGGCAAACTGACGCTTAATTCGCTAGATAAATATATTCCTTTTCCAAACAACGATTTCTAAATTAATATAAAAATAATTAATTACATAAAATAAAATTTCAAAATTTATTAATTTTAAGACTGAACATAAACGTACTTTGCACATGTGTTGCTGTAATCCGTAGTGTATTATGGAGTGAAAATTTTCTAATCGACTACCATGGTAGGCATAAAATGTAGAATGTCCTTTGGCTAATTCTCTCCACTTTTCCTCAGATGATGATTGTTTGGCACTTGCTACTTGAAAAATTAAGTTAGGGGCTGCAACTGGCATTTGTGAATTCACTCTTTTTAGAACAGAATCATACTGGAAATTATAAATAATATTTCACTTTCAGTAGAATAAAATTTTGTTTTAAACTTGATACTATATTAAATTGTACTTACGCAGTCTTTTTTAATACTTTTAATACTTAAATCTCTTAACTTTATGAAAACCCAAAATAATAATTCTATTGTAGCTGGCCTTCGTTTGTAAACGTTTGGTTCTTTTAATTCTTGTACTAATATTGCTAATGGAGGAACTAATTCAACTGCTTTTCTCTGTGTAACAACATTGCCACATTGATTAATCAAATTTAAAAAATCTTAAAAAATACTAAAAATGAAAATGTAACTCACCAAAGAATCTATGTCTTTAGATTCATTTTTAATATACATAGGTGGGAACGGTCTGAGGCAAGTATCATAGCGATAAGTATGACAGGCAGCAACAAAGAGAGACCATTTAAGATCAGCAGCTGTTAAATCCTTCTCCAAAGCATATTTAAGTGCCAATACTTTCCTCTCGATGTCATCTTTTTTGACAAATACATCAACGGTAGGTGGACACAGAATCTCAATGTCTGGTTGATTCGTCGCGTTCGTGTTTTCCTTCACGTCCAAGCACTCCTCGAATTTTGTTGGAGCGGATTTGTCAATACAAGCCATCCTTGCAATCGAAGAGTCCAGCCTGCGGATTTAGTCGATCGCAATAAGTCGAAAAGAATAACAAATATTTGTTGCCATAATTCGAGATGACGCTTTGACAATTATTTTTTCGATTTCTACGATTACTTACGGTTCAATTTCACTGTAAATTTAGATAGTTAGTTTTGTGACATTCGTTAAATTAAAAAAAAAATAAATAAAATAATTATCGTTTCTGAACGTGGTGATGTGAGACGAGCTGTCTAAATATCGCCGTCTTTTGTTGTGTTTGGTGCATTTGTCCCCTTGGCTTGGCTTGGGACACGTAGCTCTCAATTATAGCGTTGTAGCAGACGAGAAGATCAGCCTTGCCAGCTTGAAAAAGTTAAAAGGCAACGTTACTTTCTGCTATCGGAATATTTATCTTTTTTTAAAGCACGAAAAATCGTCTATTAATGTAAATATACGTAAGTGAAATAATTTTAAACTTGCGGAAATAAAATATGATTTTTAAATTTGTACAGTAGGAAGGTACTACGAAATGTGGGTTGGTAGCTCTGGGAACAAAAATTTTAAATTGTCAAGTTTTTTAAAAAACATCACACTTGAACGTTCGAGAGAGGAAGCTTTATATTACACCTGCGATAACATCATTTGATGATTAGAAGGTATGTAGCAAGAAATGCTACGAATTACTTAGGGTAAATTAAATTTTATTGACGAAAATGATTGGTAGCCCTGGAACCGATTTTTTCAATTTAATTCGTCGTCACGAAAGATTTTTGAAATAGTTCAGGGATACTAAAACACTATAAAATATTTAATTTTGTGGAAAATTTGCAAATAGTGTCGCGAGAAAGTGTTATAAATAATTATTTTAAAATTTATTGATATTATATATTTTTTTTATTGTCATTATTAATACCTTCTTTCTAATGTATTTAATTTTAATTTAACCTTTGTTTGACACACTGGGGTACAAACGACCCCACGTCATTGTTATGTTGATTTAAAGTACTTAAATCTATGAAAATC
>UCOM01001390.1:0-42370 GCA_900474385.1 Ormyrus pomaceus
ATTTTTTAGGATAAGACTAGTTTGTCCTCCTTTTAGGAAAAACTATACTAATTTTTAGTGAGGTATTTTTCTCAGTGTTTGGATTCTCGGTTGATTTTATTTTTAATATGGTGTATTTGTTCAAGTGTAATAGAGTTGTATAAAAATTAAATAGAAACAGATATAATAGACATGTAATAACAACTGTTTGATATTCAGATTTTAAAGATTTTCGTTACTCGGCAATATATTAAATGCATAAAGACCGTTAATTTTACTCAAAATTTCAAGTCGGGACCCTTTTTTAAAGTGCATGTCCGACGTATTGCGCACTCTTTTTCTTATTTTTTATTTTTTACGAATTAAAGGAAACTTTTTCTTTGAATTGCCATGTAATTTTTTTTACAAATGCGCATTTCTATAAAAATTTTCACGTCTAATCAAAAATAAAACAGTAGTATCAAGTAACTCGATTAAACTGAAAAGCGCGAGGACAATCGTAATTAAATTGCATGAAAGAAAGCGCTAATAGGAATTTGCAGCGCGCGAAACAGTTGGCCCCTCTAATTGAAGATCTCATTGACGTATACATCAGCGGCGCACAATTCAAAGTTATCCGAAGATCTGATTAAGCTATTCAAGCATTGACGTCTAACCGGGCGACACTGCTTCCATTCGCCCCGATCTAATTGCCCCTTAACGAACTCGGAACTCTTGCGCCTTATATAGTTTGATTAAGAGCCGCGTCTCGCCAACTCCTCTCGAGAAGAACACGACACAACTTGTAACGTCTCCTGCGAGCGGGGATTTAAGGAGCAGTGCACACAAGCCATCTCGGTTCCCCCGTCGCGTTTTATCGCTTCTGCAAATTCGCTTTTGAGCAGGTGCCGTTGATTAACCCGTTAATGGTTAATTAATTTTTACTTTGAAACGTTTACGGAATGTAGGTCGACGGAGTGAGCGCTCCTTTTTTTTGTTTATAACTCCTGCTCTTTTCACGATCAATTCAATCGTCACCGTTTTCTTTGACAGAGAAGCGCGGCGAATTTGTCGGGCTTTAGAGATTGAATATGTGTTAATAATTCTTATGCTCAAAAAATTATATTTTATTTTTACTTGAAACTAACACATTTTTTATATGTTACATTTAAAGCACAAGAACTTTATGAATATATCGATTTTTATTCATGGTTAAATACAATTAAGTACACTTGGATTAAAGTTTTTGGATAAATTATAACTAAATGCTTCAAAAAGTCTAACAATTAGATTTAGTTATGTTGAGAGCGTGCAATCTGAGATTTTACAAGAAGGAAGGATCGGTTATATAACAATAAGGATCGGTATTTTGTTTGAGTTACGGACACTGGGGAAAATGTCAGTAAAGCGTAAAAAGTCGCAATGCGTTTTATTAGCACGATACAATGATGTTCGGATTACATATTATTGTAACGATCTTATAACAGTACTGTATTATATACATCTCCGCCGTACTGGAAATCCAATTACCTTTCTTACAAAAATATTTTATTGAATCTTCCTCATATATCTGCCTCAAGTGTTTACTGGGAAGAAATCAATATCAAGTACACAATTCACGCTAATTGTACAGCTTTCACGAATTTATCGAACTGTTTATAATCCTTATTTACGTATTGCGGATTATACGCATCGCAGACCTCAATATCGAAGCTTCTCAGAAGCGTTTCATTACACGCGCCGTTTAATTACAGTACCCAGATTTGGAGGATCAATCCAATCCTGGCGCGTCCGTCAAAAATTTATCCGCGCGCGCAAACCGTACCGAACAAATCTCCCACACAGCGCAGCAGTCTCTCGTCGACACCGTTCGGTGTTTATGTATACGCAAAAATTCCCGCGACAACACACACCGGGAGGTGGACTCGGACGGCCAGGAGTGGGCTCGCCGCGAGGGCCTGGCCGTGCAGCTGACGCGCGAGACAAGCCACTTGATGAAGTGATCGTTCTCGAATATATCCGCCGATTCATCCGTTCTCATTAGCCCCGAGTGGCGCCGATCACCGTCACGATGACGCGCGTTCGCGAGACGTAAATGCGCGTGTGCGGAGTGCAGCGAGTATAACCTACGATCGCGCGGCACAAAGAAACGCCACGCACCGCTAATAGAGAAATCTTGTACGCCGGAATTCATTGTGAAAAATGTCGTCCGCGCGCGGAAGGCTGCCGTTGCTTTTAATAAATTACGCTTTCCGATTAAGTGTATAGCAATTACGTATTGATTTATAGTCGGTTTTCGTTTTAAAAGCGCGCGCTCGCGGAAAACTTTTTAATCGCGAAAAAAAATCACTTGTAGATGGGGAGGCCCGAACAATGCACTCTCCCTATCCGATAGTAAGAACAAAAAGCCAAGGTTACGCGAAATGCTTTAGATGAGTGGAGAAGTGACGCGGCCCTCTTTAACGTACAGCCGTGGAAATTTGCGCGGAGCCCTTCGACAAACACGGCCGCGGCTTGCTCGTTCTATCCGTAATTACTACTGCAAAGCTTCGATTCCCAGGCGACGACGAGGCTGCTCGAAAAAAGAGAGAGAGAGAGGTGGAAGAAGGCGAGGAGATTGAACGTCGACTCGGTGAAAGCCCCAAGCATCGGGGGTTTATAAGTGGCGCGAAAGAATGGAACCTTTCAAGGAATAATGCACACACAGTCCTGTGAGATTGGGAAAGAGACAGATGCAGGCGGCGGGTAAAACGGAGGAGGAAGAAGAGAGAAGCAAGTAGCTCTTAGGGAATGCTGATTGCCTTTCTCTCCCCTCTCGAATCTCTACCCCCTGCGTCTTGGTTAGCGCTTCTTTTTTCTTGTGGTTTTTTTTCCCCGACGGCTTGATCCACTTATTTTCTGTCGTAATTTATTCATTTCGTTCAATTGACCCCTAATTAGATAGCGACAATCGGGTCTAAATTGTACGCACGTTAACACACTGTTACACATTTATGGATATTCAAGAAAAAGTGTTGTCAGTGAATAATCATGCATCGACAAAATCATCTGGCACAAAACTTTAGTTTATTTCTATAACTAGAGAATTATTTGACAACCCCTTTACCCTTTCCTGTCGGCGCCATGAAACGTTAGGACTCCTGCAAGACTATACATACACTAATTTAATTATGATACGAACTATTTTAGCTATTGGTTATTAATATGGTGTTAGAATATAAAGGCCTAAGTAGATTTCATTAGATTTCAGACAGTCAATTTTTACTCCGTCATCCCCTTAAGAGGTAGTTTCATAATAGGCTTTGAAAATTTTTAAATTCGATATTCTCAAAGTTACTTGAAAGGGAGAAGAAAGGAGTCCAGATGAGGCGCTGCAAAGTGATGAATTAAAAGCGTCGCGTAATAGGATTTTTATATGAAAGTACTTTAAAGGAGCAACAGCTGAGAATAAGCTTTTCAGTGCATTAAGAGCTCGTAATTGATACGGCTAATTGTATTACTCCCCGTGAGTCGGAGCCGTTTGAAATTTTAAACTCGCCACGCCGAGCAGCGCCGATAAGAAAAGGCGCACTGCGCGAATCAAAGAAAAGTCTCGGAAATATTCTCCTCGGGTAGGCGGAGTCCGCAATTTCGTGCACTTAGTTTTATTTTTTTTCAAGGATACGAATGTTTTCCATCGACCCGCGAGGAATTTTTCCACACTTTTACCGGCTTAAGTGGTCGAATCACGGAAAGTGCCGGAAGTGCCTGATGATTCGCGCTCGGAAAATTACGAAGTAAAGTGCATCTAAATTTATCTTGAAGTTCGAATTCGCGGGAAATTTTCGAAACATTGAAGATGAAAGTGTGTCTTCATTAACGGCAATCCTGCGCACTTCTGCCTCGTTGAAATTCCTTTTCTTTTCAAAAATGAAAAATACTTTTTAAGCTCGTCAATTTATGACGGTGAAATTGTAATTTTTACACGCTATTGCTATTACTATTTTGTACCGTTATTTCAGTATATGTACTGCACAAAGCAACTATAATTTACATGAGCATGCATCAATATTAACACGTTTTAGCAGATAAATTATAATTATTACGAGATCAAGATTAAATTATTAATCAGATTTGAAAGCGTACTATATATATACGTCTATGAATTATTGCTCAAATTTCCGCAGCAGATAATCACATCAAATCAATAAAGTTCCATTCGCAAACATCACAGATTGCAATCTAGCCCCGTAATTGAGATTTTAAAGATGAACATTCAGCAGATATATATATATTTTAAATTAAATCCGAAACCAGGACGATCAAACAGTTGTCGAATTTTTCTGTTAAAAAAAAAAGGCGGGAAGAGGATAGCCGGAGAGGATGGCTGGAGGGCAATGGAGCGGCTGGCTGCAGCGCTGTCGCGAGTCGCGAAGCCTCGTGCTCACGATCGTCGCCATAGCTTTGCTGCTGGACAACATGCTACTCACCACCGTTGGTAAGTGAAAAAACGAATTACGATAGAATAATAATTTCTTCGCAATATGCTGGATTACTTTTTAATCATGACAGAATTGAATTGCGATATAAATTTTACTCTATTAAATAAATCCAAATCGTTCGCCGGAGAAGGAAGCAATAACGAAGCTCTCATCTCTGACGCTGCGACGAGTTAGGAAATTAAACGCGGAAAGATTTGAAATCCCGAGCTGCGGGTGGAGATAAAGGACGTGAAACGTCGCGGAAGCTGCGAAGCGCAATTAGACGGCCGATGTAAAAGAGGATCGCGATTCTTTTGATGAACTCGTGTAGTCACCCGGTGGCTTGAAAGGTATCTCGAAGACGAGTAGAAGGGAAACGGTAAAAAAAGACGGATAACGAAGACACAGACAGAGTCCATCGTGGCTAGATAATTAAAATCCTTACTTAAGTACTACGCCGTAGTTATTACTCCCTCTGGTATTACAACTTTTTTATTACTTTTTACAGACTGTTCCGTTGTACATTGTGTTAAGGGTGATATCGATATTACTTGTAAAAATAAATATAATTACAATATATATTTATTAATAAAAAAAAGAAACGAAATAAAAAAAAATCTATTTTTGCCCAGTGCCAAAGAGTAGTGAAAATATCTCTCGGTTTATTCATTTTTTCTCTCCTCTTTGAAAAAAACTTCAATATTTACCGAAAGCACAAACATATAGCGCAAGTTCGTAAATCCGCGCATCGCTCTTTATATAATTGAGTTTCTTTAAAAAAAATCGGTGCGCAAGTGATAAAGTACGAAGCAACAGCTGCCGCTTTCCGCCGGAGAGAAATGGAGAGGGGGTTGGGGGGAGGGGGAGGAGGAAGCAGGATTCACGGGGTGCCTCTTTCTTTTCACAGGCTGCTAGCGCCTCTATCTATCCGGCAGGCGGCTCCTTTCCTTTCCGCTCGCCGAAGCACGAAGACGCGAATTTTCAAGCTGCGGGGAACGTTTTACGACGCCGCGCGCCACACCTGTGGGGTCTGCGCGTACTATATAAGACGCTGAATATAACGGCGCGTGGGTCAAGAGCCTTGATGCCCCTCGAGCTCGCGCGACAAGTACTCGCTTCAGATTTGAATGTTCCGTATAAGTACTGCAATTGCCGAGCGATCTATTCTCGTTGAGCCACTTTTCGCTTGGCGAAGGTTTTGAGGGAATCTTTTTTAAGGATTTTTATATTCAAAGATATGAATTGAATCCACATTCCAAACAGAGTCGTGAATCAATTCTCTTATAAGGGAGTCAAAGGCAACCGAAAGATTTCGGTTTGCATGAATCCTCAGGCCTACAGTTTTAAAAGTCACCCATGCATAATGCAAAAATGTCGGAGCACTTGACAAATAAAAAGATCCAGGAAAATAATACCGCTTGCCCCAAATTTAAATAAATTCCTAGAACGGTAGAAATATTGATAAAAGTAAAAATCATAAAAGCTTTTAATTACTTCGCTTTTAATTTATTCACTTATGGAATCTCAGATGTCGAAGTAGATTGCCGTGTAGTTGACTTAAATTTTTAATAAAATAAATAAAGCTGCGAGGAGGAAGACTAATCTACTTATAATCTGCTGAGTGCTGTTTGAGTAGTTATTTCAATAGATTTTTTAAACTGGCAAAACAAGGACGTTGGATAAAAAAATTATATTTAAAGAAACGAAATGTCGACGCAAAGTAACGTAAAAGACTAATTTTTAAAAATTGTTTAAACAATTTACATTTAATTATTTAAATTAATACTAGGCGTTTTTGTTAAAAAAATGTGCAGCTTTGCGGTTACCGAGTTCATATCTGTATATATATATATATTTTTTTTTTTTAAATCGTAAGCGCAAAGATTATTGAGAAGAGGGCGGAAAAATTGAATCACTTCTTAATACCCCGCGTTGAAGCGATGAAATTGGCAATCATATTAAGGAATATAATAATATAAGTCAATGTAATACGGTAGCAGCAGTTGGGAGTTCTGCTCTGCGCGATATAGACTGCGAAGCGGTAAAAGTAGAGAACGTCGGCGCACAAAGTATCGAGGATTTGTCGAGATTAAGGCGGGAAATTTCGCCCTCAGCGGAAAACAATATCCTTTGGGAATATAATTTATTAAATAAATTTCATTGTGCTTTACGGACTTTTTTGAAATGTTTTTTTTTTTTTTTAACTTTAAGAATTTATAAAAGACAAAAAAATGTTTATAATCAGATTTAAATTTTCTACTGCGATAATAAATAATTTTTTTTAATCAAATGTTTCAATTTAAAAAATTTTAGTTTTCAATTCGTTAATTTTAAATTTGAAACATTTATTTATCAGCAAATGTGTTCATGATTTTATAATTAGTATTATTATAATTAGTGAATTTTGTCAGGAAATGACGATTCTTACTTTTATATGCAAGTTTGTTTCCACAAGGAAACATTCAAATAGACGAAATACGCTTACATTAACTTTCTACTCAATCGGGAAAAAGCTTTTTATAAATCGGGCTTAATTTAGAAGTGACTCAGGCTTTGAAAAAATAAATGTAAAGCCTGACCCGCAGTAATTATTTTGCGGGGAAGCGAAAATAAAAAAGAAAAAAAGGAAATAAGAAAAGAAGGCGCGCGGAGGAGGAGAGAAAGAAAGCAAAACGACGTTAAAAGTCGAGCTTCTAATGCGAAGGAGAGAGCGAAAGAGAAGGAGAGCGCGACTCGAGTCGGCTTAAAAGGGAGAAACTAGGAAAGGCACTTCTCAAATGAACGAGCGCGTGCGGGAACAAGAAAGAGAAAATGATCGCGCGCCCCGTCGTCGTCGGCGTCGTCGTCGTCGTCCCTCCGCTTTTCCAGCTTTTAACTTTTCAGCTGGCGAGCGAGCGATGTTTAATTCAGGAGGAGCGCTCCGCGGAAAACGCACGAGCCACCGTATGTCACGTCGCCAATCCAGATAAGTGGTCATGCATTTATGGAGCCCGCCAGAGTGCGTGTGTATGGGGTGGTCCGTACTGGGGAGAATTTCTTTCGCCCTGATTCTTCTACCCTACACCAAGTGCTTACAAGTCCGGCCTGTATATATATTATATATATATATATACGCGTCATTCGCGAAGATATAAAGCAAAGCCCTTTATTCAAGTTAACCACATCGAGAAGCTTTCCTTCGTCGCCTCGACTCTATTATCCATTCGCACTAACGAACGAAATAAAAGTAAAATGGATCGCGATTTATTATATATATGTATACTTGAAGTTTTACGGCGAAGTATTGCAAAGGGTATAAATTGAAAAAATATAATTCTTCATATTAGATAAAAAAAAAAAAAAAAAATAGAAACAATGCTAAAAAAATGTTAGCATTAGGTTTTTTAACTCATATATTTAGGGTATCTTTAATGTATATTATCTTTATTGTAATTGTAAAAATAAAAAGAGAGCTGGAGGTGCTGGGATTTGAACCCAGGACTTTCAGCATGCGAAGCAGACACTCTACCACTGAGTTACACCCCCAAGGTAGCTCAGCGAGATCTAAAAACCAGTTTTAAAGCAAAAAAACCCTTCACAACGTTTTTAGTCAATCTTTTTAATGTATATTACGTTAAAACTCATTTAATGATCATTAAATGATTAAATTTTTCAGAGCTTCGCGTCACTGAAATAATCTCGTCGATAAAGTAGTTTTCTTCCGATATAAAAAAAAATACAAATACAAAATATATATTTAGGACACTTTTTTTTAATTTTCAATTTTTATTCTTAAGAATTATTTCTTAAGAAATTGAGACAGTTTTTTAAATTTATTATTATTAAAAGTAATCCAGTATAAGTTTGAATAAAATCAAATTATAAATTTAGCCTTTCTACTTTCGTTTTGAATTTTGTTCCCTTTTTTAGTCCCGATCATCCCGGAGTTCCTTTACGACATGAAACATCCGAATGCGACCCTCAGCGAACATCTAGAGGGGGCGGAGAACCACCTACCAAAAACAACCACAACTACAATTCCACCCACAACACCTGGATGCTCCTGTGCTCCGAATGCTTCCAACAACTCACCCCTGGAGTTCATTGCATCCACAATTGTTCCCTCCATCGGTAAGACGTCATTATTTTGTAGTTTTTATTTATTTGCAGTTTTCTTTCAGGTGAGAGTAACATTTTTTTTTAAACTTTACATTATTAAAATAAAATGAGCACTCGAAATGTAGATTATTTATTACATGAGCTTAAATACTTAATTCCTTTTTAAATGTTCCAAAGAAACCACAACGATAAATCAAACAGCTGTTGAATTGATCGAGAAAAAGCAAAGGCACGAAGAACTTATAGAGGAAACGGTAGCTGTTGGTATGATGTTTGCTTCCAAAGCCTTTGTTCAATTGTTGGCTAACCCTATAGTAGGACCTCTTACACACAAGTACTGCCATCACAGAATTACAATAATACTAATTCATTCCGATGAAAAAAAAAGTTAATTCGTTTTGTGCTTCTCACTTTCCAGAATTGGATACAGCATTCCTATGTTCACTGGATTTATTATAATGTTTCTATCCACGTTGATCTTTGCATTCGGCCGAAGTTACGGAATTTTGTTTTTGGCACGCGCCCTTCAGGGTATCGGCTCTTCCTGTTCTAGCGTTTCCGGTAATAAAACCATTTAGATATTTTAACGAGCGACCGTGGTAAGTAGTACAATACATTTCTAATCGTTTACGCGGCGATAGGTATGGGAATGTTGGCTGAACGTTACCAAGATGACAAAGAGCGAGGCAACGCCATGGGAATAGCCCTTGGAGGGCTCGCTCTTGGCGTGCTTATCGGTCCACCTTTCGGAGGGCTCATGTACGAATTCGTTGGGAAGTCAGCGCCATTCCTCGTACTGTCAGCTCTGGCCCTCGGCGATGGATGTGAGTGCCGTGGATTATCGCGAGTCCGTTGGCAATTTCTCGGCGTTTTTTTTTTTAACGAATTTTATTCACTTTCAGTATTACAATTACTGATGCTTCAACCGTCGCTCGTTTACACGGAAGCCGAGCCGCCGAGTCTGAAACAACTTGTCACCGATCCGTACATCATACTCGCAGCAGGTATAGCAATGGTTTGAAATTCAAATTTTGAATGAATAAGCGGCGAAGGAAAATTAATAATTACAATTTGCAAAGGGGCTATAACATTCGCAAACATGGGCATTGCCATGCTGGAACCGAGCTTACCAATTTGGATGATGGACACAATGAGTGCGAGTCGGTGGAAGCAGGGTGCTACTTTCCTACCCGCAAGTATAAGTTACCTAATTGGCACAAATCTATTCGGACCCTTGGGACATAGAATGGGCAGGTATGGTAGCGGTCCTGTGCTGTAAATTAACCCAGCGCAGATTGATCAATTACTTTAATACTTACTTGAATTATTGTATTGGCTTTTCCTTTAACAAAGATAACTTCTGCAGGTGGCTGGCTGCACTTATCGGTCTTGTCGTTATTGGCATCTGTTTGATGCTGGTAAGTGTCGGGAACTTGTGAATTTAAACTTAAATTGCAGAATTTCGATGGAAAATAAATAATTACGAATTTTTCAGATACCACTAGCGACAAGCATAGATCACCTTATTATTCCGAACGCTGGTTTGGGTTTTGCAATTGGCATGGTGGATAGTTCAATGATGCCCGAATTAGGTTACCTGGTCGATATCAGGCACACTGCAGTTTACGGAAGCGTTTACGCTATAGGGGATGTTGCTTTTTGTCTCGGTTTTGCTATCGGTACGTGTTGTTATATTAAAAGGCATAATGCAACTTAATTTCTCGAACCTCTTAGAAATTTATTGAAAATAATAAACATAAATATTATCTGCTTAATATTCATTCTTAGGCCCCGCACTGAGTGGAACCCTAGTAAATACTATTGGCTTTGAGTGGATGCTCTTTGGAATTGCTATATTAAATTTCATTTATGCACCGTTTATGTACTTTTTGAAAGCTCCACCCACGAAAGAAGAAAAGAAGGTACTATAATAAATTACTTTAAATATATAAATCTGTCTAGTTAAATTTAACGTGTAATACTTGGTTGCAGTCGCTAATTGTTGGTGAGAAATCGTCGGTACGCTACGTGTCTTACGAAAATGAAGAGGAAGATCAATAAATGATATTTTGTAACTTTCAGTTCACTTAGTCAAATAGTTCCTATCAGAATGTCTACCAGTAAGCTCGTGTTGGTTTTACTGCTTTTTCAGATAATCTCAGGCGTTTAAAGTGCAACAAACTGATTTTGACTGATGTTTAAATAACTCAGAGATTTGACTGTAGATTACTTCAAAATTTTAATATTTACCCACTATATAAGTAAAAAAGAATTTATAAATCTAAAATCTTCTCTAGATTTCGAATAAATCTTTCAATTTGCTAATTATTATGAAACATTGAAATTTCAAGAATACGAAAACGTCCAAAAGTCACTGATATGAATCATTCTAATTCTAAAAAGTTGTAAATGCAAAAGTTCACTTTTTAAATACCAAAAGTTTATTTTGGTAGATGTACTGAATTGGACTTCAAATACATTAAATACCTCAAAATTTATTTTTATCAATAAACGCAAGTTTGTGAATAGTATGATAATAAGTGCTACATGCAATGAATGCGTTTTATCGTATAAGCATATTATAAGTAGAAATCATTTAATTTCTACTGTATTATATTAATCTAATTATCTTATTATTTAAGATAATTGAAGTAGTAAAGTCTGATTATTTAAATGCTTCGTATCAAGAAAAATATTTTTCTTACCTCATTAAAATCTGGTGTTAATTATTTTTTATTATAGAAAAATGTTAAGCTAACTTAAATAAATATAACTTTTTCTGGTTAAAACATAAATAACTGTTGGAAAAAAATGATATTTACCGTAAACCCCGTAGTTCTTGATAATTGTAATTTTTTGATCCTTTTATTTCACAAATATTTATAACATCAGACCCCTGAATAGGAACAATGGTATTTACGGTATATATAAATATAGCACGTTAGTTCAACAGATAATATAAAAAGCAAACATCTGCTATGAATTTAATAATTTAACTAAAAACTTAACGTGCGTATCTAAATATTATGTAGTCATACAAATATCGCTTTATCAATAAGAATAGTAAAGATACATATGGAAGTATAATCATGTACCTCAATAGAGGAAATTTCCACCGTATTGCAACAACCGTATTGCAACCATATTAGTCTACATGATTCACTTTACTCTGAAACTTTACTCTACAACTGCGATATTTTAAAAGTAAAAAAAAAATTAAAATTTACTAAAAAATCTTAGAAATGCAACAAGTAAACATTTACGCGTGCAATCTAAGTAGATCTTGACAGAACAGAAAACAGTAGTTGTTATTAGTAGAATTATTAATGTAATTTAATACACGAATATTATTTGTGACTATGAGATAATGGTATGTTATCGAAAGTAAATATTATGAAAGTTGTGGATTAAAATTACTAGTTACATTAAGTATATATTCAAACGTTCACCTTAAATAAAATTGAAAAAAACAATGCATGATGCATATTGTGAGCTACGTGTACCGTTTAATGTAGAAGAAATCTGTGCCGAAGCCAGAGATCTGTAAAACTTGTTGTGATTGGATCAAGTTATATTATAATGCACGCAATCTGTATTATATGCGAGAAAAGGAATAATGGATGTTCGTCAGAGATCGTCATTTAAGCATGAAATTATAACCGATAAGGGATAAATATTTACTGACTTTTGACTCCTCGGTGAAGTAGCGTTTCTCAATGAAATTTCAAAATTTAAGAAGAGAACCGCCCGATCTGGATTCTCTGAATGGCTGCAGAGAAACCGAGTGAAAGCAATCGGGAAGGCATGAAGGAGTTCTCGCGTTATGAATTATTAATTGATGTCTGATGAGAAAATTGATTGTACTCTGAGCTACTTCTCCTTTTTGAACCGATTTTGGACCTTCGTAAATATTAATAAATAAACGTATCAGAAATCCGAAACGTTTAAGCGCAAATATTACGCGAAATTGAATGTTGCTTATATAAAATACACTATATTGTACAATACAATACAGATCTATCCGCATTTACTCACTAAGCTTAAAAGTAGTGCATGTTACAAAATATATTTCGCTAAATATGCGATTGAATGTTTCTGAAAAATATATTACTAGCCAAATATTGCCCTATAATGACTCGAAAAATGTTTTAAACGCAGTGCGGATCGTCGAGCTTGCGATGATCATGAGAAACTTAACAGAGGATTTGCAGTGGGAAACTCTAAATCTTTGGATTATTGTTTATTATAATTTTGATCTAATAGCATTTTATTAAAAAAAGTTGACAAAACATCCTCACACGTCAAATTCATAGAAGCAATATAGAAGTTACATAACAATAACTAATACATTCTATGTAACAGTTAAATTTGCCTACTTATAGTTATTGCAGTTATAAAATACTATAGCGATTGAAAAAAAACGTGCGTCTCTAGGATATAAGCACAAAAAAAATAAAACAAAAAAACTAATACTAATAATAACCTGTCGTGTATTTATCTGACAAAACATATTGGTGGTAAATTGTCTTGTTCAAAAAAATGTCGTAGTAATTATTGCGATCCTAAGCTACTGTTCAGCTATTATACTTACAATGTATTGCATGACGAATTAACTAAAATTAGCCTGTAAGCGTATATAATCGTAACTAAATAGACAAACTAAAATAGAAATATTATAATATAACATATAATGTTCAGCTTGAATTGTGTTATAAGGTTGCAATTTGAGGATTCCAAAAAAAAGATAAAAATCTAGTCGATTTTTAAATTGAACGTTTTAACTTCCACGATTGACAGGACTTGGTTGCCTTTAAAATAGAATATAAAACAAAAAAAAAAAAATTTTAACGGAGAAGATTACAGAGTCCGACTGCAAAATTCATTAAACAAATAGGAGCGTTGTTCTACGCACCTACTCCCGGTACGAGAAGTGAGTCAATTCGATCAATGCAAGCTCGCCGAACGGAATCTGTGCCGTAAAATATTTACCAGATTTGAACGATTAAGAAAATGTGAAGGCATGAAGCGTTAAGTAAATTAATTCGAAATCGTAAAGTTGATTGGAATGTTGCGCCTAATATTGAAGCAATTATCTCGAATTATGTAAAAATCTAAAACGATATTATATCAAGAGCTTCGAAATGTGAGACAATTTATTTGCTTATCGTTATTTACAACAATAGCTCTAATTTATACTACACTGTAACAGGAACTAATAGGAACTCCAAAAAAACAGGGCGAAATTAACTTTTAATTAAAATAGTGCATTATGCAACAAATTCTTCGTTGTTTCGCACTCTATTTTTTGAGAAGTTTGATTTCTCGCCTATTGTTCTCAGTTTTTGCACTAAACCGAGGTGCACAGTATGCATGATCTTTGTGTCTCGGTTTAATGCGAGAACTCACTGGTAGGTCCAGAGAATCAAATTTCACAGATTTTAGAAAAAATTATACTTATGTAGTATAAAACTTATAATCATCTAAATGTATATGATAGATTATAGTAGACAAATTAATTAAACATTGTAAGTATTTAGAAAAAATTATGTAATGGAGCTTTGCAAATTGAATTGCTGGTGCAATCATTATTATCAGGCTGCTTTGATCTCTGAACCAAGATATAAACAAATTTTAATACCTAATTATTTTGAAATTAACGTTCTGTGGTATAAACCACATAAATGATGTGTAAATAGTGTTATTTATTTGTAAATTTTAAATATTTTAATTTGTATTTTAATCTTTAGTACATCGGCCTCTTGAAATTTACAGACTCTAATAATTAAACACTACAAAGTTAATCAGAGAGATCATTCCTAGTTTTTATTTTTAATACTAAACTATGTCAAAGTGAATTGTGCATATCATTTATAATCAAATAACGTATTATAACATAATTTTATCCGTGCTGGAAAATAGTAAATAGGATTAGATAAAATTAATAAGGTACTAAAATTATACATACCGAAAAATAAGTTTCAGAAATAACGAAATCATAGGATTATTTAACGAAGCAAGGCATGAAAAGCATCGTTAACAAAAATATTACAATAATTTAATTGTTCATTGGTTTTAAATGTCTTAATTTAATTGATAACAATAGTATACATAAACACTAACCGAGTAATTAACATAACGCTCTGTTTATTATCGTATACCTTTATTTGTAAATTTATGTTAAAAAAATAACAGAGCGTTCAAAAAATGTTAGTAACTCGACGAGGGCTGCGATTGTGAACAGACAATAAGCAATGAAACGCAAAATTCCCCGGTAATTACCCTTAAATCAAAAAGGCTTACCACTGTATTATGCGGAAATTAAAAGAGTAAAATAATAAATTGCTTATGTCATTACTAAAAAGCTACTAAAAAGCACTTTGAGCTTACTCTAAATAAGCTGTCAGGAGACTAAATAGAGTCTTAACGGAATGTGAAAAATATATTATTTACACACCGTCACCGACATCGCAGTTTATTAAATTTTACGTTCTTATTTTAAAATTTTTTGAAATATTGTCTTGCGGTCTTCTAGAAAACAATATAAACAGAACTACAAAGACGATATTTTCGAAAATTTTAATATAGTATAGAGAAAATTGAAAAACTGTTATATTGGTATCCCGCGGCCCGTTCTAATATATATATATATATAATTAGAAATATCTTGTAAGAATGTCCAGAACATTGACAGTAAATTATTCAGCATAAATTTAAAAACAAATATGTCAAAAGGCGAATAAAATAAACCGTAAACAAGCAGAGCCTATAATTTATATACGTACATATTGTTACCCATCAATGCAATTTTCTAAATTTTTTAAATTTAATTCTAAACTAAGACACGTTTCATTAAAAAGAATGGTATATAGCAATTATATATTTTAAAAGTACATTTATCCATAAATTTACGGATCTGGATGTTCATTACAAAATTTGAAAGAATATAAAAAAAAATAATTGGCTAGCCTATATAAACTAAAATACTTATTGAAAAAATTGATAACTTATAATTGATTCCTATGCCGGTGGAATAATGTTACACGAAATCTAAAAGACCAAGAAACCAATAGATCATCGAGTTTGTCATCGTACTTGACGATACGTTTGTCGTCATCTAGCAGTTGAACTCTAAACGATCTCTATACTTGTATGAAGAGAATAATTCTATAAATGTCGTCGTCTCTTATTAAACATCTATATCAGCTGGTACATGGGTCCGATAAAAATGCATTACTTAAATGATAATGATACTGTTTGAAAACAGGTGAACTAAGTATTTGCTTCAAATGCTTAAATTCTATATAAATTGTAAATATTATTTAATTCCACAAACGTTATTTTTTTCTTCTTTACTTCGTTGTTGATTAAATTAATTAACAGATATATAGATTGTCTTTTATTTTAATGGGATATATAAGTTTATGACTGTGTAAGATAAGATGAACAATTAATGAACATAATGTGAAATTAATTGAAAAGAAAATTAATTGTGTAATCTTTACAGTATTTGATTAGCTAAATTGCATAAATAATCGATGGATGAATCTATCTATACGTAAGAATTAATCGATTAAACCGAAATTTAAAATGAAAAATCTATTCAGTGTAACTATCGTATGTAAAATGTATCGAATGATTAATCTATATGTAAGAAAAATTACTGTGTATACGAAAAATGTTCTGTCAAAATAAAGTAAATCTTAACTAATTCTTTTTCTATTACCCAAACCATTTATTAACACGTTCAAAACAGAATGTATTAAATTAAGAATCAAATTAATAATTACTTTAACACTTTAAAAACGAAATAAACGTATTTTTCAGAGAAAATAATCTTTCTATAAATAATGCAAGCTATAATAAATACAAATAAATAAATATATCTACTTTTTATATATTCAATTTATTCATTTTACATTTGGTACACTATTAAAAAAGACAAATAAATTTATTATGAATTCACTTCGCACAATTTATTATATTTGTAAAGAGATTCAACTTTGTTTCCACGTTTACGTTATGCACTTGCTAAGAATAAAAAGCTTTATAAATTTTTTTTGTAACTTTTTATCAATTTCATTATATTGTTGAAAAACTATTTTTTTTTTTAGTTTTTAAATCACGTTATTCATATGTTCAAATAAAATTTGCCATTTTTATTTTTAGGCATTTTGAGTTATAAATTAAAAATTTTTTTTTACAATTACTTAAAATATAGAAACATAATTTAATTGATGACGTACTATTTAAAAAATATTAATTTTAAACAAGTACGCTTTTTGTAAAATAAGAATATTTTTAAATCTAAAGGAGGATCCCTACGTCTCGTATGAAAATGTTTTCGTGATTAAAACATGGGAAAACGTCGAAAAACGTACAAAACATTTAATGTCATTTATTTTTTTTTTATTTAAGAGTTATTTATTATAACGCTCTAGGATTACTCCTCTTAAGCGCGGCTTTTAGAGCAACTTCATGACCTTTATTTTGAACCAAAAATTTTGAAATTTTATGAATAACGGAGAATATATAAAAAGCCTCCGCAGATTTACCGTGCCACTGGATATAAGACTTTCAATAATTTGAGGGTCGCTTGCCATTAATCCATAGGATCCTCCTTTATTTATAAATTAATACAAACAAAAAATTGTTTACTGATTATTTTGTAATCTACAGAAAGCCATTGATCAAACGTGTTACTGCCAGATTTATATATATATAAAATTGTAAAAAAACTTAATTGCAATTAATAAACAAAATAACTAATATAATAAATTATTTGTTTATAAGTATAACATTTATTATCATCATCAATATATAAAACAGCTACTTTTTTCCAAACTCCATTAATATACTAATGACTACATCTAGAACTGAGTTAATTACAATTCAGTAATAACTATTTCGTTAAGTCATTAGTTATTTTGATAATTGTCTTTATTAAATAAATATTTCGGTTATCAGTGTATTTTATGCTGCTTACAGTTTCCAAGCATAAAATTGACAGTAAAATTGGAGTTTTTAAAACGAATTTTGGGTATGACAATCACGATTCCAAGAAAACATTACTGTCAATCTTTGTTACTTAATTATCCATTTTACTTCAAGTTTTGTCAATATTGTGACAATCATCATAGTTAGGATTCATTAACCTTTAGAAGACGGAAGTGGTCGATATTTCGACCACTAGTCAGGTCGGGGACATACATGAGTTACTTGTTGATAATATGGATAAATTTTAGGTTTAAAAAAAAGATTTGAACCAAAATTTCCTCGTCTTCTAAAGGTTAATTGAATTCAGTGCGTTAATATATATATATATATATATGTATATACAATTCCACTTGATTTATTTTTAGATTATAACGCACTTATTAGTAAAAAATGGTTATTCATTATCTTAACAAACTCGTAGGATAGCTGTAGCTTCTATATCTTCTAACATATCGATAAAATAATTTTTTTTTTTTTATAAATTCTAAAACTTTTGTTATCATTTTTATGGTTGAGCCTTTGAAATTTTGTTCTTAGTGTTGTTTAAAATCTCATATGCCAAAATATAAGTTAAAATAAAATATAAGAGAATAATGAAAAAGAAACTTTTCTTTTATTCGCACCGTAATAAAAAGTTAATGCTACTTATGTTAGGTAATATACTTTTAGGATATAAATACATCTTCCTTGGTTATCACAGCAAACTAGAAGTATATAAGCCTAGCATCTTCTGGATTCTGATCCACTGGGCAGTATGGACATTTTAATCTGGAAACAAATTGGTTCCTTTAAAAAGTGTTTTCGCTATCAGGAAAATATTATAAACTCTTAATGAACGACATACTTGTTGGCATTGGTAAGTTTATTTAAAGCATCCCTTGAGATAACATGCCCACAAACCAATTTCATTGGTGGATTATTTTCCGTACTTTGTTGCCTTAAGATTGGGCATGCAAATACTGAATGATAGCGGCCTTGTTTCCCTAAATCAATTTCAATCTAGAAAAAGTCAGGATTATCATTTCTTAAAAATATGAATAATTATAATAAATATGAATATCTTCAATAGCATAAAAAGTATCTTACTGGAAGTTCATCCTTGCCACTCCATATACCAGCAACTTGTCGTTGTTGCATTACTTGTTTTATATTTAGAAGAGCAGGAAGCGCTGTGATACCGGCGTTTATACTAGACGTTAAAAAAAAAAATATTACACTTAATTACTGCAAAAATGCATTCAGTTTTGTTAAATATAATTATTGATTGTTCATACCAAACAGACAAAGGACTATCAACACTTAAACCTAGGAGTGTGCATGCTTCTTTTGTAAAAACATCATGAATATCTAGCCATAAAGTTGGGTCTAATAAATGACTGTATGGAGAAGATTGAATTCCATTTGGCAAATACAACAATGTTCCCATAAGTGATTGAACTTCTTTTTCATGTCTACTAACAAATTGAGTTAAGTATTTGCGAGCATATGCAATAGCTTCGCTTTGTTTACTTGGACCTTGCTGAACCAATCTTATAAACTGCAATCTATGCAGTTTGAATTCCAGAGAAGAATTCTGAAATCATAATTTTTGTATTAATTCTACTCATTTAAAATACTTAAAATGTCATTTGATAAATATTTACTTGTCCAATAAGTGCCTCTCTGTGCTTTGTAGCCCATTCTAGTGCTGGTTCTAAATTCTTCTGTTTTAGACAGTCAAGAATATAATTTAATTCTGTAAAAGGTTCTTTCCTTCCTTCGTCAGTCTTAATTCCAGCTTCCTACAGTTATAAAAGTAATTATTTATTATATCATTCAATAAAAAAGTAAAAATGAAAAAAAATATTGATTAATTTACCGCTGCTAATTCATCAGCTATGTCTAACATTCCTTGACGATAAAAATGTTGACAAATTACTTGATTTAAGAGATGTGTTTTTTCTGCACCAGAAAACACATCTTCCCTACTCGTACTGGCAAAATCTGCTATAAAATTTCTATCGATTGCCTTTCCTACCTTTGAAACTGTACTATGTAATTCACGATGATCTGTTGCTAATCTTTGCACTGTGTCTCTTGCTTTGGTCATAGCTTGTTTTAAAACTTGTATTTGACCTGGTGTCACTTCATGATCAGGCGGTGCTGCATTAAAATAATATACATTAAAGTACTTTTTTATTACTTAAACATAAAAATGTTTTATTTTATTATTTATTTTATTTTAAACAAAAAAAAGCTGTTTATATTAATACTTGTTGACAAAGGGAATGTGCACATCTGATTGTTATTGCAAAGTATTGGAATATATTGCGTTTAGAAAAGATTAATTTTAAAAATATAATCATCGAAGTTTTTGAATGTTGAATAACGTCTAAAGCGCCAGAAATAGAAATCTCTGTTAAGATGGCAATGTTTTGAAGGCCTTACTAAGTCTTTGTTTTTAAAGAACTTTCCGAGAGCAAAAGCTATAGTTTTTTACCTTCTTCCAATTCCTTTTTAAGTGATTCGATATGATTGATAAGATCCCGCAAAGTTGTGTCCGCATGATCGTTTATTGCTCCAAATTTTAATAAAACTTTGTCAACTTCGCGTTCAACAGCATTACAAGCCTCCATTGTTGTTTTTCCTACTGATATGTCCGCGTCACGATTACCATCAGCTCCCAGCTGACGTCAAAATTGCAGTGTTGCCGATGTCAGAAATTCAAAACATTGTCGGAAACTTCATGAGGTAATATACCGGTATCTTACCTGTCAGAAACTAGGTAACATACCGGGGAGTTAATGACGTACCCACCACTGGTGTTGCCAGATCGAAAATTGTTTTGAAAGGGAGATGAAAGTTTCTTTATAATAGCATATAGTAAAACTTCAAGATTTTTAAGAAATAAATAAAAAAACTAAATTATGATTGTTATAAATGTTATTTATTACACATAAGCATATATTAAAACAAATAAATTTTTATTTTTAACATAAAAGGTATAAATATGCATCACCTGTTTTTTTTTATTATTATATATTATTAATAATAAACGTGATTCTAATTTTTTATTGTTAATAACACTTGCGTTTTTTTGATAGAAATAAATGTTCTTAAATTGTTAATTGTTAATATGTAATTAAAATAAAATACTTGCATAGGAAGAATACAGTAATAATAATATGAACATTTTTTTATAAGAATTGATAATTGCTGTCCAATTTTTTCTTCTTTTTGAATTTTGTTTTGCTTTTGTTTAACAACGTATTTTGGTGCCCAGTGGGACTTTCTGAAGAATTTTGACTTTTATGGGGAGGGCGAGATTCTTGTGCAGTCCCACAACAGATGACTGTGTGACTACTCCTGCACTCGACGCCGTCATTATAGTCCGCAGTCAAATGCAGATCAAGCTTGCATCGATGGCCTCAAGCATAACTCCCGGACGTTTGATTCGATTTCGTCCACGAAAAATTCTAGGTACTTTTTGTGAATCTCCGAAAAATTCGGACTGACAGGGATTGGAATCCTGCGCACTAAGGGATCTTTGCCTTGGGAGGCAAGAACTTTGTTTCGTAACTATTAGCAATTTTACAAAATAATACATTTATTTTTTTATAACACAGTGTTATACTAAATACAGTAGTTTTTGACCTCAAATAAATATTTTACATTTTCGCTTTATCTTCTACATCTACTAAAATTTAGATTTCATTGATAAAAGATACATTTTCAGTTTAACAATGTTCACTTTATGTTACTACAGTATATAAGATATATAGCAATCTGCAGATAGTGAAATACAATTAAAATGAATCAAATTTAGCATACTTTACAAATCATATCTGTAGAACAATTCATACACTGATGATGTAATTATGTACAAGGTAATTTTCAGACGACTTTACAAGAATGGATTATGCTCTTGCTGTAACAAAAATAATAATTAGTATTACAATATATAAAAGCAATTTCAAATAAATAAATATATTATTCAAGTCCTTTATTAATTTAGTTGAATGAATAATTAAACTAGATACTTAAAGAATGAAATAATTGGTTTGACTTAATGCAAAAAGATATATCTGTTTCCTTGTTATGCTCTTTAGTTCGTAAAAAGGAAACAGATATATATTTTTTAACTTTAGCATATAAGTTTGTTTATTTACCCATTCGCTGGCCATTAAAAGTATAGTGGTATTTTTCAAAGCAGGTCCTATCAGTGGATTCATTTGAGCCATATAACAGCATAACCAACTAAATACAAAAATCAGTCAATACATGTCTTTGATTGGAATCTTATTTGTATCTCATCTAGAATAATTTACATTAAATACTTACAATAACCAACAAGTGAAGGCTGTTAGCATTAAAACAACTTGTAAAATACTGTAAAAAGTGGAAGCATTACAAAGTTATTTGATGGTGAAAGTTGAAAAATTGATTTTGTGAAAAAATTTGATTTCAGAATCTCTACAAACTTACCCTTTGTTAGGACCTTTGGGTACGAAAAATGGTAATACAATGCCCACAGCACCCCAGAGGATTGTGAAAAACAATATTGGTGCCCAGGAAGCTCCCATGATTTCTTAAAAATGTATTTTTGCAAGTTAAAGAGTATTATCGTTGATTCCTCTGCGTGGACTAAGGCGGGTGCAGGGTGTCTGTTTTTCTGTCACATGACGAACATGCGCGTACAGATTTCTAAAAAGTCGATAGTTATGCTTTTTCGACATATATCGAATCGGTCACGTGACAAAGTAACTGAAGGCGGCAAATTCATATAAAAAAATTTTTTTTATTAAAAAAATATTTGAACAATACAAAATAGATTAACTATTTATACAAAAATTAATTATAATTTTATTCATCAACAAAAATATTCCATTATTATTTTGAAAAACAAAATACTTTTTTTACTTTTATAACTAATAATCATAAAAATGTTTTATAATATATACTTTCTTAATATTTACGATTAGTGACAACATTCCTATTTAATTTTCAGTTCTTACTACTTAGTCAGGCAAGAAAATACAAAGTAGTCTTTTTTATAATTTCATTAGAACGTCGATTTTGCTTCCTCTTCTTTTATTGCTTCTTGATTTCTCTAAATTAGATAAAGATAATGAAGCATCTCCTCCAGCATTTGTTGAACATTCACTGCATTTTTTTGAGACTTTATTAATTTTCAATCTATTAAAATTTTTTAATTTTTCTGCTGAAAAAGATATTCCTTGACCTTTTCCCGAATTAGGTGAATTTTCATTAGAAACTGAACTTAGTGTGTCAGAGAGTCCTGTTAATTGCTCTAATACATCTAAAAATTAAAAAAGAATGTAAATATAGTGTTTTTACAAATGTGCAAGATTAAGTGTTTCAGTCTATATGTATATATAAATAGTATAATCTTGATTTACTTGTTAAATCTAAACTTTCAGTAGTAAGATCTATTTCAGTTTGTTCTAAAAAGCTATCACGACTAAATAAATGCTGTCTAATGCATGATAAGTTTCTCATTTTTAGTTGATTTTGAAGTGGCTTTTCCTTTTTGCAGGTATTTGGGGTTTTATACATAATTGACCACTCAGTACGCATTGTCCGCCCTTTTTGTATGTAAGGAAGTAAAACTGAAACGTCTGACTCATTCCGTGGAATTGTATTTGCTGGCTGGATTGAAAGTGGCTGTTTGTAGCTTTTCACTAAAATTAATTTGTATTAAAAATTTTAATATAATTTTCATACAAAAAATAATGTATGATTTACCTGAATATGGTGTACGAATATATGTTGTAGTTTTTTGATCAAAAGGCAAGCCATTTACATTTGATGGAAAACTCAAACTTGAATCTACAATATGACAAAATAAGAATTATAATATACCTTGTAAATAAATGCTTATATTACTTATATTCATTTTACTTGAATAAGTTGAATCTCCTTGACCTTTCGCTGCTTTACTATAAATAGTATTCATAGTAATTGAATTGTTTACAATACTTGATAATGCAGGAAGTAGTCTTTTGATTACTTTAAGCATTATTTCACATCGACTAATAACCCTTAGTTGCTCTTGTGCGGTAGCTTTGTGAACAAGAAACTTTTTTGAAGCTGCATCTGTTTCATATATAGCTAAATTGGAATTGTAAGTTAAATGAATAATTGATAAGAAATGCTTAATAATAAAAATTTGCAAAATAATTTTACCAGCTTTGAATTCACGAATCATCATAATAGTTTGCTGGTTAATATTTTCTTGTCCTATATCTTCTACTGTAGCAGTAATTTGTCTAGAAAGTGATAAAGCTCTTTGAACAACAATTTGTACTTTTGATGGAGTTACATCTTGTCTATTGTCTAAACAGTTCGACATCTCATCTACACGTTCTTGTAAATCATCTAAAATAATCTGATAAATAAAAAGAAATTAATGTTTTACTTTAAATTTTTTTACTACTAGTTTTTCTATACCTGACAATATGCTGCAGGATCAATGATCAAATCAATAGTCTGATAAAATTTTTTCATTTCAAGTTGCCATTCTTCTGTTAGAAGTTTTACACAAGATCGCATTTCTTTATTATCAGGATGTAAATAAAATGCTGAAATTGCAGGAACTAATTCCATTTCTAAAGATTCAAAACTTGCAAGACAATTTTTAATTTTGCTAGCTCCTGTGACAATAAATAACAATTAAAAAACTAGACTAATTTAAAATTAGAAAAAATATTTTATGCTTACTGCTTTTATCTCTACAGCAGGCCACTGCAAATCTCCCAATATGCATAAACTTATCAGCCAATTGATCAAATTCTTCAATAGCAGAACTTAAATCATTTTCTATTCTGTTATTTGCCTTCAAAGTAATTCCACAGGTCTTAATTAATTTCTTTAAAGCCCCAAAAGGATCACTTAATACTTCCATCACCAATGTTAATACAGAAATATTTATTTTACGCTCTAATCTATACAATGAATCAGTTAAAGTATTCATATATAAATTATTCATTGTTGGATCTGGTGGATCTGAATGTAATTGGGTCTTTAAATTTTCATATTCTGTTAAAATAGTTTGACATGAACCACTGATTGATTTGAAACAATAAGGTTGGCAAACTTGAGCTATTGACATAGCATGGGCAAAAACATCTTCGATTCCAAGCCATAGATCATTAAATTCTTTAATTTGTTCTTCTTTAGCTTTCTTAGATAAATTTGTAATAATATCTAATACTAAATCAAGCCTGAAAAATTAATTTACTTTTATTTTTCAATCTTTACTTTTTTTATTGAATATACTCTACCTGTAAACAAAATTGTTTTCTTGTTCAAAACATTCATCTTCATCAGAAGGTTTTGGTTCATCCAGAACAGTTATAATAGATTCAAAACACAAACACATTCGATTACATACATATTTTTTACATTGCTACAAAAATACAAGAACATAATATTTAAATGCTTAGAGATAATTAAAGGATATTAGAGGTAGACTTACATAAATTGGTGCATTTAATTGATGTTGCTCTCTCACTACTTGAGCCAGCAAACTAAAAGATGTACATAATTGACAACAATAAAGAGCAATTTTTTCTGATTGAAAATTGGATAACAAATTTTTTCTGTAAAGTTGTAAAGGTCCAATAATATCTACAACTGATGTTCCTAATTCCTTTACAAATAATTTTATATTAATTAATTAATAAGTTAAAAAAGAGAAACCAGTAACTTATTTTTTGACCTTACTTTTATATTTTGAAAATCTTCAATTTCACAAGCTGTTTCCATTTCTTTTACATATAATAAACATTCTTCAAGACTTTGCTTCAAAGAAATAATTTCTGATTTCTCTAAATTTTCTAACACGTTAATAAATTTTTCAATCAACGTAGAAAATACATTTTCATCTATTTGGCATTGCATGTCAACATCCTGATAATAATATTATTTTACGTAATAAAATAAAAGACTTTAGTTACAAAATTGTTTCATAAATACTTTACCTTTTTATTAAAGTCCATTGTGCAGAACTCTTCGACTATATTAGCTATTTTCTTTTTCATTTCAAGATAGCTATCCATATTTTCTTTTGAAATGTTTTCAAACTTTTCAGTTAACATAAATAACTGATCAATAATAAGTTTCCTTACTGAAACCATTTCTGAAGTATTTTGTGAATTATTCAATAATTCTGAAAGCCTTTTTACCTAAAAATAATATTATTTAAAATACATGAGTGAAAATTTGTATGCACTATTTCTTACACTTTTCCGGCGATTCATATAAATTAAATAAAAATATTAAGGAAACATATATAATTTTAAAATAAGTAGTTTACCTGACTTTCAATAGGTTTAAAAATGTTTAACATTTGTTTAGTTTTAAGCACCATTTTAGTCTTTTTAGTAAAATAGCTGTTTTATCTGTTCAAAATAATGAAAACGACCGTTTGTAAACAAACTACTAAGTAACCAGATACTTCTCGAAAAAAGATAACCTCAAATGAAAAGTACATTAATCTAGATAAGATTATTTTTATATATATAAATGAATAATTGTAAATATTTTTCAAAACTTACTTAAATTAACTTAAACATATTTGTTCATCATATTTTTTTTATTAACATCTGAATAGTAGAATAGTAAGGACATTTTCAGATATCTATGTATATCTAGATTATCTTTATCGAACAATCGATATATATCGTTACTTTAAAAATTCGAATGCACGAAATATAAATATAATAATAATGTAAATGAAATAATATTGATAATATTGATTCTAAAAATTTAATTTCGTGAAAAAAATCATCATTTATTTAAATTTAATTTATATTAATACAAAAAAACAAGAGCAAATTGAAAACAAACTTTAATTTAATATAATTTTTTTTACTGAAAGTTAATTCTACTGAAGTTTTTTTTATATGATTATAATTATATATCTAGAATTTATTATAAAGAAAGCACATATTCATAAAAAAAATAAAGAAATTTATATATTTAATTTATTTAGTTACTTAACGAGGTTTGACCAGCCGAAGTCCTTTTAATATCAAAGTTTACTACATAAGTAGAGATTTTCATATAATATAAATACATTCTAAAATGTTTATTTAAATTTATAAAATTATTAACTTCGATACTTGAAAATACCGAGTTTCAAGGCACAGTTTCAATAAATCTCGAAGAAAAACTGAAAAAGCACGGAAAAATAATGATCTTCCTTTTATAGTTTTCTACGTGTACTCCTTTGCACTTGAACGTGTCACGGAGCTCTGGACCAAGCGGACGATGATTGATGCGCAGGCTCGAGAGTATAATAGCGTGGGGCCCAAGGGGCCTCATTGTCATTCTTCAAAAGTGAATGCATTGTCTTGTCGTCGCGTTACACTTTATCGAGACGTCGCCGTCCTTTCGCAATTCTGCCTCGTGATGGCTGTAGTTCGGCTGCTGTACGCTTTCCGATAATTAGAAACAGAGAGAGAAGGAGAACGCGGTGTCGTTAATTGCAACGAGCGTGCTAAATTTATGATGCATAATTTTCTGCCTTTGCAGGGTAATTTCGGTATTAAAAATCTGGGTATTTGCACAAGTCATATAATATGTGGTTCGGTAACTATTATTTTTCATAGAGAATTTCGCGTTATCGAGAACTTTACTGATCTAATATTTAAATTTTAAGTCATGGACTAATTTCTGTAAGATAATAAGTTTCTTTATGCTTATTTTATGAGCATATTATAGATTAGTTAGTTTTTTAAGAACTCGGGTTCAATTTTTTATATTTATTTATTTAATTTGGTAGAAAATCGATCCTCGTGATCTTCTACACCCATATGGAATCCTGGATATTTTCAACGGGGGAATATTGTGGCCTTTCAGATTCAAAATTACATACATACATACATACTTAATTTAAAAACAAAACCATAATCTCTGTACATTGGGTTACCGGGACGCGAATTTTAAATCTCGATGTCTAAACGTCTTTCTCGTTGTTGGTGTATTTTTCGGAGCCTTCCCTATTCTTCCTGCTGCGTCGTGGTTGTTTCGAGGTCCAAGTTTAGCCGACCGCTTCCGATTTAATCAGGCGCGGATTCTTCAGGCGTAAAAGTTGACACCACGGAACAACCGCAAATAGAAGCAAAAAGTCGTGCCCGCGACGAACAGATTTAGAAGCGACTCCCGATCACAGTCACGTTTTGCCCGTCCAAAAGCTGCGCTACGAGATAGCTATAAATTAAACAGATCGGCCCTTACGCAAACAAACATTTGTCTATTTAAAAAAAAAAAGAAAAAAAAAACGAAACCGGCCAAAATACAAAAGTGCCGCAACGCGCTTGTCACGTATACACGCGCATGCTCCGCGGTTAGCGCGGAGCTGGAATCCCAAGTTCTTGAATCTGCGCGCGCGAAAGAGCTCACGTATACGCGATTTATTTGCCGGGAGGTCAGCGCCGGTTCCTGATTCGTTCGCGGAGAGTATTGTACTTCCTGGTCGATTGGCAAGCGTTCGGCTTTTTGTTCCTTGGCGATTTGCGCCGCCAGCCCGGAACCGTCCCTGACAGAGTGAAATTATCGGAACTATAGCGGCTGTATCGTCGCGGAATGCCAAAGTCTCCCAATTAAGCGTCAATTCGAAAGATTACTGTTCCACCCAGGTGGATTGGAAATTGTTTCAAAAGATGTGTAATGGTAAAGGATTAAATTGTAATTAAAATTTATTTCAGGAGGAAAGGGATAATGTTTTCGGGAATGTAATAAGGAGACAACTATTGCGTTTTTTTTTCTATTGATATTTATTTTTCTAGATTACGCTTTTTAAACAGTAATTCTATTATAGGATTTTGTTAAAATTATAAAATTTTAATGGAAACGTATGTTTGCCAATCGAGATAATTAATTACAAAGTGCCAGTTTTTCTTTTCATGGTACAAAATTATTCCCAGTTCTTAATTTAATTTAACTAAACAGTTTTATTTTATCTTCTCAGTGCTTTGCTTATCGATCTACATTTAAGTATTAAAATATTAATTTATTAATAAATTAAACTGGAAAAACGGGTCAATCGGTTTAATTATACTAATGAGTCTTTTGCACAATAAAAAAAGTAAATATTTTTGATAGCTGCATATAATTTTTGGTCGTTCTACGTAAGTTTCTCTTGAGAAGGTTTACTTTACTCGAACGTATACAATACAATATACAACGCCAATATATACACACAATCAAACCTAATATCTGAATAAATTACTAAATAATACATGCGTATAAGCCTTTGCATATACAATTACTAGGGACTAAGGTAATAGCGCAACATAAAAAAGTTCAGTATCGAAACGCTGAGTATTTTATATATGTATATATGCGAATAAAAATTTCGCAGTACAAAACTCGAAGTGGTCTCTTGTGCGATTGTCCAGCACAGCTCTCGGAAGAAATGAAAGTGGGGAAAAAAAAAAAACTATAGTTATAACGCACAAGAAAATTGACACTGATTCACTGGATGACAGAAACGGGGTCGCGCCCAGTGTTTCGTTACTAAGCATACAACTTAATAATATATACAATATCAATACAAAATGAAATATAATACAATGCGATTTGTTCGGAAAAACTGTCACGTCAACGTACAGATATTTCAATGCAGTTTAGCTTCTTTACACGTTTAAAATCATAGCGCAAAAAAATATATTAATATCACAGTTAAGAAATGCCGGCACGATCGCGATCGGCACTGCGTATATATGTAAGAGAGGCAGAGAGCTTTTAGGTCGATCGATAATATAATGTATATATATCTTACACAAAAGTTTTCGCGCGCAGCAGCGCTCCTTCTTATCTGACCGTTCTATCCTTCCCTGCTTTACGCTCGTCTTCCTTTCGCGCTAAACGAACGTTAGCCAGAAAAGAGAGGGATAATCCGCGCGATAAGTTCCTGATCTCGGCGTGCGCCGTTTCTTTTTTTTTCTTTTTAGCGCCGCGTCAACGAGTCCGGATGAATTTCTTTTTATGGCAAACTGGTGCGAGGAATGCATTACAAAAGACTTTGTTTGCAGGCGGCTGTGCTACACAATGTTTCGATTGGATTCCAGTGCGGCTTCGGGACGGACGAATGGACTTGCATGAATCACCGGCTTGTAAGAGGTGAACGTGCCGTGCTTCTCTCTCTCTCTCTCTCTCTCTAGCTTTCCGCGTCTGTTTCTACTTTTCGCTCATCTCTGTACGCAGTGGTCGTACTTGTAAGTCAATTTATATAAAGGTAAGTATAAATCTCCCAATCTCGGTAAACGACCGTTTACATATTAACGAGTTGAAGGATATAAAAAAATGCGTCGTACAAACGTTTTGAGACCGGTTCGAAAACTTTGTGCAAAATCCACGCAGGCAGAGAGAAAATCCCGCATCGACAGGGGGAAAAAAAAAAGAAAAAAACTATAAGCAGTCGAAATAATTCACCTCCGCTCGGCGCGTCTATGCGCAACATTGAAAAAATTCAAACGCAAGTCGATTCTCGCGATTGTACAAATAAACGCACTCCGTCCAAGAGATTGTCGGCGTGTTCCTCCCTTCAAGAGCAGGCGCACTCGAGCACTCGCATGTCCTTCCAATTGGAGACCTTGAGCTTGGTCGCGTCGTTCTCGTCGAAGTAGAGGATCTCGAGCTCGGCGAGCTTGCTGGGGGCGCAGCAGGGCCTGGGCGCCTTCTTACGGTCCTCCTTCCAGATGAGGCTCTGGAGCAGGGCGTGATGGTGGGCCGGATTGTAACGGGGCGGGCAGCGACCCTTGCAGTAGCCCGCGTCGAAGCTCTTCGGCTGGATGATGAAGTCGAAGCCCTCGAGGTCCTTGAAGGTGACGGTCATCCGGTGCCGGCAGCACTTTTTCGCGGCCTCGCCTCGGCACTCGGTTCTGCGGCCACGGTGCAGGGACATGAGCTGGTCGCGCGGCGAGCCCAGGGAGCGACGGCTGCGGGGGTGAGGGACGTCGGGGTAGAACGCGTGGATGTTGAGCGCCGAGCTGCTGACTAGGCTGAGGCTGCTCGCCGGTCTCACGTCCTCCTTCAGGTAGTCCTGGAAAGTTGGTTTTCGTTTATTCGTATTATTATCTTATCCTAGCTCTGCATTGCCGGATTATTTTCACGAGTTTGAATTTTAAAAATGCAGTTTGACAGTTCGCGTGACTATTTGCCGGTGAAAATATGAGCTCTGATATTACGACATCGCATTAATGCGTACCGAGAGTATTGCTCTCTTCGGGTATTTTTAATATATAGAAAGTTTTTGAATTGAAAAAGCGAAAGTTTTAAAAGGACTCCCTTAATCTAGATTAAAATTTACTCAATATTAATGCTAATACTAACTGTACTGCGCTACCGCGAAATCGACTTTATCGGAAAATCAAACCAGTTCTCCAATCATAAAACAGTTCGTTTTATGATTATACCCTCATATAAAGGCGACAGATAATAAGCGGTGTTACGACACCTATATAAATTTCCAAGAAAGCCAAAGTAAAACGGCAGCCGAGAAGCCTTACCTTCCGGAGCATCTGGACGAGCAGAGACAGGGGCGAGTCGGGATCGAGGGCCGCCGCGGCGGCTACCTCGTCGGAGATGTCGAACTCGAGCCACCGCCGGCGCACCGAGTCGGGCTCCTCGATCCTCCGCCGAGCGAGCAGTCGTCGGCGTCTCGCTCCGGATCCGTGCCTTCGGTAGATCAGGATCTCGAGCTCCGAGGCGTCGTACTCCGAGTGGTCCATCAGGAGCCTCAGCGAGGCGGATTCGACGAGCGCCTGCTCCGGCGCCTCCATCCTCAGCGGGAAGTTGAGTTCCACGCCTTCGCTCGTTGCTTCGCCTGCAAATCGAACGACGGGGGGAGCTTTAGAAAGTTTTCCAGAAACGATATGTATACAGTTTTTTATTTTAGGAAATTGGACGGCTAGATAAAAAGAATAAGGCCTCGGTATCCGAAAGTCATTAAAACCTCGATCTAGGTGCGAAATGAACCTTGCCCACAAATCCGAGAGTCCCCTCAAATATTTGAACACCGTTGTCTTTCGAAATCTCTTATCTGCCGTATCCCATAATCATAGATTTACGGGCCTTTTTTGCGCGCGCGCGCGAACAAGTTATAAATACCCTCCCTTGTTTACCTCCAACGCCTATCCGAAAAGCTGTTGCAATGTAGCGCCGGAAGAGCGCCGTTCTCTCGCTGGCTTCTCGAAAAAGTAGTTAAAGTACGCGCCCGGTACGGCGAGGCGGACTATTTCGGCCGAGCACTTTTCGCCCAGTGTACTGGCGTTAATGCGTATTTGATGCTTGGACTGTAATACAGGCATTGGAGATGCTTTTTACTCTTTTGCAATTAATTTTTTGAAAATGTTCGAAGACCAATTCGATTAAGAAAGCGGAACCCGTTTTTTACAGGAGGAGTTATTCAACAGAAGTTGTAAAATATCGGATAGCCGAAAGTATATCGAAATCTGAAGTTTCTCTTCGGATTCAAGATGATTATTCGTGACACTCGGATGAGCGAACGGAAACAGTTACAGGCGGTGTCAATTTATCTGGTTTCACGGTGCTATTTAAAACACTATAACGAAATGAATTATTGTACATAAAAGTAAACAGTATAAATCCCCTATAAAATTTATTTTTCTTTCTATTTATACACTGTCATACACCATCCGATCTAAAAGTCAAAGGGAAACCGCGCAAAGCCAACAGAAATTCATCCCATCCACTCGTACCGCCATCGAAAGTCTCAAAATAAACACTCCGCGAAGCTCTCTCTCCTCCGCGACGGGACACTTTCCCAGCGCGCTGAGCAATCTAATAAGTGGAATCCCGCGTTCGACACGCGCTCGAATCACCTGATCGGATGGAGCTTTCGTGCCGCTCGGAGGCTCGCTGGTTTTGGGATTAGAGAATCGACCAATAATAGTCTTAGGCCCGCAACCGTCGATGAAGAGTCCGAGCAAGGAATGCGAGAGAGCGATGAATCGACGCGCGAAACCTCCCCCCGAAATAGCTTTTATGTCTTTCTCTCTCGCGCGGCATTTTTTCGCGGCGCGGCGCTTCCTAAACAATCGGATGTATTTTCGAGAGCGGAGATGCGTGGGCGGCGGAGGCGTCCGAGAGCGAAATTAGCCTCGCGTGCATCGACATGAATACGCGCCTCTGGAATGCGCGAGCCTTGACTGTCACTGGATGATGACCCTTGCGGGTTTTGCGTCAGTCGCGGAATGCCGGCGAGTCTATTTTACGAGCTTTTAATGGATCCTCGATTTGCATCAGATGTTGAGAAAGAAGCTTATTTTTTAAATTGCTATAGTTATTCGCAGGTTATTATATTATCGCAATTAGCATCTTGCGAGAGTGCAATCTCTCTTAGGTGAAGCGGTGGCATTGGGCGGTTTACAGATCTATTGGATATAATGGTTTTCTTATACTATATTGCATCTATATAATTATCTAACTTAAAATGAGCAATTGAATTTGTTAACAAAAATTATAAATAAAGTATACAATCAATCAGACTTCTTATATAATTTTTTTTTATTATTCCTGCCTGAAGATAAATGTCCTACGTATTAAAAGTGCTGTAAGCACTTTTCGATAGATGACTTCATCGGATACTTGAGTTTGAATTGAATCGGTCTCCTTGTTGATCTTGTTGGTAAATCCTCTTAAAATTGCATTATTAATCACCTCGAAGTCTAACTAATATAATATATAAATTTCAAAATTTGAAACATCGCGTCTATATGAAAACTTACTTGTGTTACGAAATTTTTTCACCGAGTAAACATTTATATATACTGCATTTTTTTTACACCGGTTCAAAAATAGACCTTTACGTAAACGCAGAAAGCCTGCGGTCGTTGTAAATCAAGCGGAAAACCGAAAAATCCCTTAATTTTGACGTTGATTAATCCCCAACCACAACACCCCATATATCTTACAAGCGAGTTCTATCAGCTGCAGTCGCACTAAATTACCGAATGATGAAACGATACTTTACGGCTCGTTCGATTTACTCCGCTCACCTCTCGAGCTCCGAAGGGAAAACGCTACATTTTCATTTTACACGCGAGTCAAGCAATATGAAGACGTTCGAGAGAGCGAGATTTAGGGTGAGCTTAAAAAAGACAGCGTTAATTTTGAAAGGGTTTCGCTGTCGTTTGACTCATCGGCCGAGTGACTTTCTCTCCCGTCGAATTCATCGAAATTCACTCGACGCGTGTCGTCGTCGAGAGGCCGTCGCCTCTTAATGACGCGCCTGGCCCGAGAGTGTCAGGTCTTCTAATAGGCGCACAAAAAACGCCTCGATCCTTCAAAACCGAAGTGATTCACGCCGGTCGCGGCCGCTATTGAACGTATACACTCCTGGCCCGAGTTCGAGGCCGTAAAGAAAGCGCGATTATGCGAGATCGGCGAAATGAGAAATTAGCAATTTTCGCTAATAGGAGAGATCGAGAGACTGCTGGTCTCCTTAAAATAGTCGTGAATCAGTTGGCGCGGCGCTCGTAAAGAGAGCCTCTCGATTTTCGATTCCGGGAAGTTGGAATAAATCGGGATATTAATGGACTCGATATGAGCCGACGTATATAATTAATTATTTCAATTGCCCGCGGACCTCTTTCTTTATTACTTTATTCAGCGCGTTTATCATTTTTTTTTTGCCGCCGAGAAGAAGACGTTGACAATGCAGCTTTAATCGAAGGCAGTATGTCAAAGTTCTACTTATACAAGTACACGTGCATATTCATACCGATCTACTTGTAACTCATCGAAATTTCCAGCCGTAAAAACGCGAGAGCGAAGAGCGAAGCTTCCACTCGGCTGCGCGGCGCCGCGCCGATCAGTTTTTTGCTCGCGCCTATTATATCGCATCCGCGCGGGGGAACGCGATGCATTATACCCCGTGCAGGAGTGCAGGGCACCGAGCTTCAAACGCAATTAAACTGCAGGCGAGGAATTGACTTACCCGTGGCGTACATTGTAAAAAGCCTCCTTTGCCGGGCTTCTCCTTCGGCCGAGCGGCGTAACCTCGTCAGGTACTCCTTGTGCGCTCTCTCGTACTCGGCTTGACTGACGTTCGCCTGCGACAGAAAAGAAGGAGCGCAATTGCGCCTGTTAGTCGAGACCTGCCTTTTACTCTATCTCCCGCGTTTTTTTTTTTCGCTTTTTCTATAAAAGCTGCATGAAACTGCGATGTCGCGTGAGCTTTTTGCCCCTCCCTGATTTTATAAAATATACGGGCTCGCAGAAAAGTTCGTCGAGCGGACTGCTGACTCTCGGATTAATTGCCCGGTGCGGTTTAACTGCTTTTAAGAGGACTAGATTATTTGGTTACGGTGTCATTTAGATTCTTTCGTAAGACTATATTGTGTGCTATTAAAAATGTTAATAATGGTATTAAACAGCATTAAAAATACCCACATGCTTTCATTGACTCTTAAAGTCTCATTTGTCCTCATAAACATCCAAAAAAATGTGCTACTTGGGTTATCGTCTTATTAAAGATAACTTTGGAGATCAAAAGAAAGGCGGTCCTGTTGTCAGTGTCGAAAACGCATTTAAAGCATACACACCGCCAGCACGGAGGCTTACAAAAGCTCAAAGCAATTAAAAAAAAAATATGTGTCGCCCTACGATTCGCCTAAAACCCTCTCAAGCCCCGAGTTCTCGATTCTCCTAAAAGGCTGGAGCGGCGCGAGGGAGCCTCAGAGGCGCGAAGCAAAAAAAAAAATTTGCACAATGCAGAGGACGCGACGCGACAAGGAGCAAGACAATGTCACGCGTCTATGAGGGGGAGTCACCGTCAAAGGGAAAGGGCTCGAAAAAAAAAACTACTCCCGCAGGATGATGATTATTGCGCGAGGAGAGAGTCGCGGAGGTTGCCGCTTCTTCCTCCTCTTGTTTCGCTCGAGGACCTCGGATGAGGGGGAGTCCAGGGAGTTTAGCCTGTACCTAAGAAGGCGAACGACGGAGGAAATTGTATTAAGCTTGTTGGGAAAGATTTGCAACGGGATAAACATTATTTGACGCGAGTTTCTTTCTAGTTGTTTAATTCCGATGACAAAATGCCGATAATATTGTTGTTTCAGTTCAAGAAAACGGCGACGGAGGACAAATTTATAATTGTTGAATGTCGCCTCGCGGTAAATAAAATTTACGGCGGCACAGTTCTCTTATTAAAATCGAAGCGTGACACAAATGCCTTTTTATCAATTTAAAAGTTATTACTCGGGATTTGATTGACACTTTGAAGGTATGTAATTTCGCGCGACTGCAAAGCTGTAAGATCGAAAAAAAATAAAAAAATCAACAATTATTAATTGGCGCCTATCGATTCCGACGGGCGGTACTGTAAAAATACTACAACGCAATTTGTAATTTGTGAAAAAAAAAGTACGCGCTCAGTGATGCTTCTCACGATGAAGTAATTCATTGATGAATCCAAGGCTAAAAATACTTGTGTGCTCTAGGAATAATGAGCAACAACTTTGTGTGGAAACTTTATTCAGGATTCGAGCTGACAGACATGAATGGTAGACAAAGTAATTGTTCCCGAATTAAAAAAATAATTGTTTTCAGAACTGTGAGATATTGATGGCTTAAAAAAAAAAAAAATTAAAAAAAAATGGGTTATACCGTTTTGTTAAATGATAATATACTTTTACATGGAAATGTCTCTGAATACCGTTTAAAATGTTGTTTACAGTCAACACCTGTAAAATTATTTCCTCTTCCAAAATGATTTACGCGACAATTACAATGCAACCGGGAAGCTCATCTTTCACCGAACGCAACGATCCTCGGCTGTACACAACGTGGGAAATAGCTCGGGTAGGCGATCTCCGGAGGCGATGAATGGCAAGATGGCGTGGTCTAAAAATACAGCGGCGGAGACAAATTTTGACGGCGGGACTCAAGATAGTCGAAGCGACGAAAAGCGAGGAGACGGAAGCGCGCGAGAGAGAGAGAGAGAGAGATAGAGACGAGCGGCGGCCCAGAATTCGTGGGGAGATCAAAGAGCGAAAAGGGGATTATCGGCCTACTTGCTCTCGAATTCAATCGACGGCCGGGTCGGCGCTCTTCCGCGGCGCGCTTCATTAATCTGGAGTGCGCGTGGCTTCGTTCATTCATCGCGCCGCGCGCCGCGGTCTTTTATCGTTTTCTTGCCTGCGCCTGATGGCAGCGGCAGCAGTCGAGTTATATTTGCGCGGTAGTCGCCGCTTGCCTCTCGAAACTCTCGTTTCTCTCGGCGCATCGCGCGCCACAAGGAGCTGGAGAGAGATAGAGAGAGAGAGAGAGAGAGAGAGAGATGTTGTTGCATCGGCCGCCGACGAACCTTCCTCGTAGGAGGAGACATTCTTTTTTCCCCCGTGTTTTTCTGATTTTTATTGGACTCGCGCGTCGATCCAAGTCTTTCGATTGTTTTCGTACGATTCGCGCAATTTTTACATACAAAAGAATGTTTCCGTAAACCAAAAAGATATATATGTACACCGGTCGCGGTGTCGCGTGTGCCTCCTTTTCGTCGTCGCATCGGAATTGCAGCTAATCGTTCTCGGAACGCGAGATTCCAAGCGGCGTTTCGAGCTCTCGAGCGGCAGAGTGTATCTCGCGAGAGAGCGGCAGAAAGCGCGCCGGCAGCAGACGTCGCCGGGGTTATTGTTCCGCGGCCGGCTTTTGTGCGAAACTTGTGTATGCGCGCTTATCTGGCAGTGCGCTAGGCGACACGACGAATCATAATCGCCGCCGTACTGAGTTATTATAAACGAGCGGCAGCTTACGACACGATTTAGCAACGTGGCTATTCAGGTCGAGCTCACCGAGTTCTCTCTCTCTCTCTCTCTCTCTCGCTTTTTCTCTCTGATTGACGAGCCGCGCAGATGGAGTGCAGCTCGTGTCTCTCTGTGTGTACAGCGACGCGGCTTTTAAATTCTCGGCGTCGATACGCGCGGCGTTTACGCGGCGAAAGCAGCATCTCTTGTGACTTTCGGACGGTGAGTTTGTTTTCGGCTTCTCGGCTTTGCGGGAGATCGGCTCGGATCGCCGCTCGGCTTTTAATGAAGATAAGCGGCGAAGCGTGTCGCCGCGCGCTTTCTTCCGGTGTCCGGTATTATTGGAGCGAACGTGCAATCACGAGAATTTGCCGATTGAACGCCCTCTCGCTGTTTATTTACGGTGCGGCGGAGGATTCTGGAAATAAGGCCCGGCCAGTCGTTTATAATTATACGTGATTTCAGTTAGAATCAATTCGAAACGTTTGACGGGGAAATTTACGACTCTATTTTAATCGTTCCGTGCAGAGCGCGGTAAAGAAAACTATAAACTTATATATATATATATATACGAAATTTATAGGGGATTCTTTTACATACCGCAGATTTATGTACTTTTATAATTGGACATTTTTACACTTTAATGACTTTCTATATAGATAATTTATATATCGCTCAGTTTCAGGTGCATTGAGACATTCAAACGATATTTTTAACGGGAGAGTCAGTCCTTTAATTCGAGACAATATTTTTATACCGATTTTATAGATATCAATAAATGATGTACGAAGCTATTAACGCATCAAACGGAATGCCCGTCCGTCGCGGCAGGCAGCGGCCGACTGCAATTTTTCATATGCAAATTGGCTTATTTTTCAATAAAAGATCGTATATCATTTCCTAGCGATCGTCGCACCAGTACCATGAACCCATTTTTTATTTCCTCCCGTTTAGTTACGGATTGCGTACTATTTATTAATAAAGGAGTGTATGGTGACCTTCTGCCTTTTCCGAATGAAGAATCGCTAATACGAAATTAATTGGATAGAGAGATCTGCGTGAAATTCTCGAAAAATTCTTGAATACGTCAGTAATGTGAAACTATATAATCTGCAGGCAACGACCATCGGAGGATTTTTAAAGCAGGACGCGAGTGATTATGGCTCGACGGCTATAAAGACTTACGAGCTTCTTAATATTTATACGGAGTGGAGTAATCCAAATTTGTTGATTATTTTTTTTTCGCATCATGAATATTATTCTTTCGAGGCTGAATAAATATGTTAATATTTACCTAAATAGATACGGAGATATACCTAAAGATATTAACATGCTTCGTTACCCCTATTGTCAAAGGAAAAAAAAAAAAAACAAATTGCCTCGTACGCAATATTTTTATTATTTGTAGCTGTCGCATTACTGAAGTATATTTTAATGTAGATTGCGTTCGATTTCCATCGCCTGAAAACGTATCACTGAATCGTGCAAACCTGCTCTCTCTCTCTCTCTCTACCGACGTAAAATTGAAAATTCATTGTACATTTCGATTAGTTCTTACTGATATTACGAAATAACAAATGCATTTTCCAGGAGCCTGGCAGAGAATTGATTATATTTTAATGCTTAATAAGGTTTCATATACATTTCGCATCAAATCGCTGACAAAAAATAACCTTTAGTTTTTTTTATTTTTAATTACTACGATAAAAAATAAATTTAACTGCGCTAACGCATAAAAATTTCTTCCTGACTCTCGATCCAATAATACATTTTTCCCTTCTGCGCCTAAATATTAACCACATTTGATTTCGAAAACGCTGATAGAAAAGCAGCCCGCGCGAAGATATATATCAATAGAGCGAAAAGCCGCCTCGGCGTTCAAATGCAGTTTTCAGTTTTCCTCCTCCCCGAGCCTTCTAGCGCACGAAATCTCATTAACCGGCACAACTGGAGAGAAGTGGCCTAATCAATTCGACGAAGCGGCTAAGCGCCTTTTACCGACGATTACCCAGTCATTATTATTAGCCGCGCAAGCGCTCACACGCGCGCGGCTGCGTGAGTCACGCGGAGAGCGCTTACTCTCGCGAGAGACTTGCGCGCGCGCCTCCTCCGCGGATGCTCGCTTCCGGATTAACGGTAACTCGGGTTTTCGAGCGAAATTAGGGTGTTTCTATGGGCTTTCGTTGCTTCTTTTGCCGGTACAGATTTATTGCCGGACGCATCGCTGCTCGATTGGACGTCTTTGCAATTGATTGAATCTATATTGTGTGTAGTAAAATGGGAATAGCGAAAGCCAAGGTATTTCCCAGAGAAAGTTCCGTCGTCATCGACCAGGACACGATTTTCGTCCTGACGTCAGGCTGATTTATATACACTTCAAAGCGTGAATCATCCGGTCGGAATTTCGGCTATTTAAGAGCCCAGACTTCCGCGGGAATCAAATATCGCTTCCGCTAATTGGGCCGTCGAGTTCGGAATCAAAGCTTGCAGACGAGATTACAGGTTTTCACCCATTAATCGCGCTCGCCCGCTTCGCGCGTCTGGAGTGATTGCGCGTGTGACTCATCCCCTACTCGCGATGTAGCGCCCAACTATAAAAAGAAGCAATCAAAGCGAGCCTGATTCCTCGAGCCGATAGGACCGTAACAATTTACTAACGGCAGCAAATCATTTTACGTCGCTGAATGAAACGGCTACCGCTGCAGGGTAATCATTGCAAATTGACGTCTCAAACGTTGTATACACTTCGTGCGATCTTCAAAATAGGTCAGAAAATGATCCGCGGAGAATCGAGCGAAGATCGATAACTGATAGCTTCGGCGTTTAACATTGATAATCCCGGCATACTCGTAGCGCGTGTAATAGAAAACGAGAGAGAGAGAGAGAGACAAGCAGCTTATCTCTGACAAACAACATCCACCGTGTGGGAATTTATTATAGAGGAAAAATAGACGAAGCCACACTCGAAGACGCGTCGGGCGGGCGCGAAAGGCTCGGGAATCGCCGCCGCCGCGCGGCTGAAACTTCTGTCGTTGGCGTTCTTAAAATAGCGAAAGCGCGACTACCGCGCTTCGCGGCGATCGCGCGCCGTCGATAAGCCGCGGGAATGCGCGAGGAATCTCGCGCCTGCCGATAGAGATTGAGGCGAGAGAGCCACACCGGTCGGGACGGTCACCTTGGCCTACATTTGGCGAAAAGGAAAAAAAAAACGAACTCCACCGCGGAATTATGTGACCGCCTCTCGGAGAGGCAGAAATTGCGCGGACGGGTTGGCTCTTCGAGCAGTTTGTCGAATGTCGTAGAGGAATTTTTTGAAGGGACTGTTGGGAGACTGTTCTCCGGGGATTTTTCGAAATTTTGAGCAGTGGCTTTTCTTGGAATGAGAGCAGTAAACTCGTTTCGTGCCGGTCGGAGCAAAAAGTTTGGTGCAACGAAAAGTGGATTTTATAGTTATATTCATCTGGGGAGTTTACTTTTATTTAGCCTTGGAGCTGTGGACTCAACCCGATTGAGGTCCGTTCCAAGAGACCTGTTACATAAAAAAATCTTTTAAACAAATTATTTTCTATTGTTCTGCAAGGAAGGTTTAGATTTTATTTCGCGCCTTATAATACATCTTATTGTGAGAAGGTCAAATCGTAATGACGAGCAATTATTCTCAGTAATTTAGCAACTGTTTTTATAGATAAATTCAGAGACACAGTATTTCCAGCCATTAAAGCTTAAATTTCGAACGACTGTCCAAGGACTACAAAAGCAACCGAGTCGAGAAGTCGCGGCGGCAGTTCAATAATCGGAGAAAAAGCGCAAAGTTGGACGCGAGGCTAAAGCAAACAGTGACACCTGACGCCTCCTTCCAGTCCTCATAAAACTTGCGACAATTAACGCGGCAAAGGTCGATTTGCTTGCACTCCGAGCGCCAGCGGAAAACCGCGGCGGAGCGAGAGAGAAAGCTGCTGCTGCTGCTTGTCCGATAGGCTTGACCCAAATAAATCCTAATGCTTTTGTCGCATCGGCGTGCATAATGCGTTCATCATAGACTCTCGTCTCCACGCGACCACTTTTACGAGCGAGAAGCTCGGTTGTCTCCTTTTCTATTTCTGATGTGTGTGTGTGTGTGTTTTTTTTTTCGTTCGATTTAAATGCGCGTCGTCGCGGGCCGGAGCTTCAATTCCTCTTTTTAGATATGTGTGAATTTTTATTGCCGATTCCTCGATACTTGTTGTTCGTTTAAGCTGTTTTGGGCGCACGTATTTTTGGCTCTTTCTGATCTCTTGCGAGTTTTGAATCTTTATTGTTTATTTTTAAACTGCGCGATCGGGAATTTTATTGATTTCATTTTGATTGAGTAAAAATTTGGATGCTGGTTATTTCTAGCTCCAGAGAAACGATACGTTCCAAAGTAACAAGAAATGAACCTTAAAGCAGCGAATTACAACTCGTACAGTGTCGCAATAAAAACAAAAAAAAAAAAAAAAAAGAAAACGAATAATTATCATTTCTTAATTAGAAAAATTTATGCGCGTTAACGAGTCCGTTTTGAAAGGAAATTCGAAGGAAAATCCGAGCGTTCCTTCAGAGCCTACACATCAAATCACTCATCCAAATAAAGAAAGACCGTAACGACACTGTCAAAAAGCGATCGATCGGAGCATCGTTTTCGACTCTTACACGGCAGCATCAGCGTGAAAACCTGCCTCGCGCGATCGAGGTTCCGTTAATGAAGCGATCTCGGCACAGCTGCGCTCGGAGACTTCAAGTCGTCGCGCTCCCCGTCTCTTCGCGGGCATCCCATTAGCGGACCGCGCACATTAAAAGAAGCCGCGCTGCTCTGGGAAGGACACCGCGTCGTCGTCGGCGAGCCGCGCGTAAGAATCTAAAAGTGGCGGCGGGGCCCTACAGGTGGTGAAATTATTCGGTCGTGAAGTAAGAGCCGCGCGTCCTCTCTCACGAGGTGCTCATTAATTTTCGAACTCTCGCGGCAGAAATAACCTTTCAGCCCGAGGCTGCGTTCTGCACCACTCATATTTACCTTTTCCTTCCCTTCTTTCTCTCTTCCCCCCCCCCCCCCCCCCCCCCCCCCCC
>UCOM01001391.1:0-42297 GCA_900474385.1 Ormyrus pomaceus
GAACATCGGTGCACCGCATTCGAATGACGTTAAACTGCCGGCCCACCGACATCGATTGCGCGGGCGCGAGCGCGTTTCGGCTTTTACGACTCGCGATCTCGTTTTCATGCTGGAAAAGGCCAATTACGACGTGGCAACTCACCTTAAACAAAATTCCGATGCCGAGGTTCATGAACGGCTTCGTGAAGTCTATTACGCTCTCTCGCGCGTAATTTATAGTCATCGATGCGACCGCCAGATCGGCCCTCTGAAAAAATAAAAAAGGAAAGCGCCAGCGAAGGCTCGTTAGACTTTCATTAGCGATGGAAAAAGTTGGGCAGCGAGCTAGATTACTATTTAATTAGGCGCCTCATTAAGGGGCCGTCTAAGCCGGGCTACGTTTTTTTCTTTTTTTTTTTTTGACTCTTTCTTCTTTATATTCATAATTTAAGAAAATATTCTTTGACTAGCTGGCTTGGCTTTAATTACCTGACGGTAAGGAATTAAAATTCTGAATCCTATCTTGAACATTAATACATGACATTTAAATAAATTGAACTTCAACTCTAGAATCGTTTAATTTCCCATCGGATTTATCCAGTTTTTTAACCCATCACCGGCAGGGAGCAAATTTGTCGCTTTAATTTTCGACGAAACATCCGATGCGCAACGTTTATACTCAATATTATATCCGTCGCTCCTCGATAAATCCAGCCGCAATTTAAAGCGACACTCGTTCATCGATTCGTTATTCATGCGACATGAAATACTTTATTCCAGCTCCTCGCTTTATCAAGCGCCGCCGCGAAAGGAGCAAAGAACGCCGGGAATAAATTCGAGAAAAAGTGAAAAACCCGCGGCGCTCCTTCGCCCTTCGCAAAAACAGCGGGCCCGCCATAAAAGTCAATTTCGCGCCGCAAAGAATCCGCCGGCAATATATATCCGGGCGCCGGCGGGAGACACACGCGGGACTTTTTGCCCGCAGCGGCGGCGGCGGCGGCAGCCCTTACGGGGGAAACGAGCAATATCGAGTGTCATCGACGAGGAGCGCAATTTATAAAGGCGCGCGCGCGCGACGCGTTAGCATGAAATAAGGAGCGAGGAGAGGATGCTCCTCGAGGATGATTCGCTCCTCCCGCCACTTGACGAACTTCCACTTCCGCCGTACTTTGCGGGAGCCCTCGAGTGGGGTCGGGACGAGTGCCCTGGACGAGGCTTATCGAGTTCCCGCCCCGTACGTATATAGAGCAAGAAAAGGACGAGTCGCTCCCCGGCAATAAACCACCAAAGGGGGGACAATTCGCGGGGGGAATACAGTGTTCTTTCGGCATTCTTTCCTCCGCTCGCCGATCCGTATTATATATAGATCTTCATTTGTGGGGGGAAATTAAACGTTCGGGAGAATTATTGATTGTTCGATTCGCTTTTTCGAACAGCCCGAGAGAGCGGAGCGAGTTTCGCTGGGTATAAAAACTTGCCCTCGCAACTTTCTTAACGATCCTAATGAAGCAAAGTCGTGAAAAGGCACGAAATCGGGAAAATAATTATGCCGCGGATCGCTTTTCGACCGGAAATTCTTCCGCTCTGTCGAGCGCTATTTCAAAAGGTAACAAACAATAATCGCCCACGCCTCATTATAATATTATTCTTTCGAGTCGCGCGGCGCTCAATTTTTACCCGAGCAATTTGAATAAAGCTTTAAAAAATAAACAAACGCCCGGGAGATTCGCCCGGCGAGAGCCTGGAAAAGACTTGAAAATTATTTTACCGCGCTGAAAAGTGCTTTATATCTCTATACATATATATATGCGGTCGGAATGCTTCCCGCGGCGAGCAATTTTACGGATGGAGTGTGCAGTTAGCCGCGCGCGGCTGAAAAATATTACAATTTTTAAAGGCCGGAGCTGATGAACGCGGATGAGCGCCGTTATCGTAATCGGCCTTATTATTATCAATCGATTGAACTCCGTACCTTCCCCCTCGTAATGATCCGCGCAAATTCACTCGGCCGAGGCTTGGCTGTCGCTCGTTTTGCATCGCAAATCTCGCTTATTTTATATATCGTTTAGCGCCGCGCGGCGCTTCTTTTTAAGCGGCGAATCGTCATTAAAACTTTTAGCAGTAGCTTTTCAAGCATTTTTCGACGGGCCGCTGAATTAGCTCCATTTGCGGAGCTAATTTTCGGCTGTCGTTCGGTTCGTAAATCGCGATAAGCGCTTTGGCAATCATTGCTAAGCTAAAGCTCTGTTGGGTAAACAATAATCATCACGTTCTCGCGTTCGCGTTATTATGAGAATGAATTAATAAGTCGCTGGCAATCTCATTAAACGGACGTTAATTTTTCCACTCGTGAAAAACAGAATGAAAAGACTTTATGAGCAGAATTATTATAATTCACATATTTTTTCAATTGAATCGTTGAACTTTTTAAAATCTATTTTCATTTCTTTCTTTCTATCTTTGAATAATAACTGTACAAAGTGCACATTTTAATTGATAAAATATAATTTATTTTTTTAATTAATCACATATTTATGAAAAAGAAAAAAATATTTCATTTCAATTCATCAAAGAAAAAAATGTTTAAATCTACCATAGCTCTCGTAAATCCTTCAATTCCTTCGGTTTAGTTTATTTAAAAAAATAAAAAAATTAACGAAGCTCGGCCGCAATATATTTCCCGCACAAAACCAGCGGAGGAAAGAGCGCGAGACCGCGTTCAAGTCCCACGATTGAGACTCGCATCTGGGAAAAGCGGTCAACTGAGCCTTGCGTCAATTTCCGCGATCACGGGCACGGAAAAAGGCCGGCCTTACAGCACCTCCGGCCGCGGCTCTATGCTTCTGCGACCCACATAGCTCGGCGGGGGGGGGAGGACATTTTAAATTTAAATATATCCACAGTAAAAGAGTACCGAGGCGAGAGTCGACGAGCGAAGCAATGCCTCGCGGAAAAGTCCCCCGGAGTAAGGAACTCTTCTAAGCGCGCGAGCGAGAGAGAGAGAGAGGCGATGGCTCGTGCACCTGAATGCGGATAAAGCCGCGAGGCGTCTGGGGGCCGGGGGGGTTGGGTTGGGCTTTTGTTCGCGCGCCCCCCTGGAAAAATTTACTTTGCGGAATTATTAAGTTCGCTCTCGCGCAACTTCTTACGTATGCCGAAAGCGCGACACTTGAAAAGACGTCGTCGTCGTCCGCGCGGCCACACGTAACCGTTAAATTTTCGAGGCGGGGGAGAAAGCTGCACGCCCGCTTTTTGCGGTCACGACTGCAGCGGCGGCGAGCGGAAATAAACCGCAGAGGACGCGCGAACGCACGGCGCGGCTCGGGTCCAGAAAAAATTATCATATACGCGCGACGGGGCATCCTTGGCAGAGAGAGGAGGAGAGAATGCCGCGGGAGGCAGTGGAACTTTTTACGTTTTTCGAGAGCCCCCGAGCGCGGCTGCGGTTTTAGAAAGTGGCGGATCTTTCGGCGCGTTAAGCTCTTTGGCCTTGAAGTTGAAAGGTCAAATTGTTGAATTGATAAAATGTTAATAAAATAGAAGTATAATTTTAATAAATTCCCTCGGAGCGGATATTAACTGGGCGCTTAATCGCGTTTGAAAGCGTAAAATATATTAGCATTTGATAATGAAAGATTGAAAACGAAATCGTGAATTTAACGCGAACGTTTGTTACTTTAATGTAACTTTAGTGGGGATCGATAATTTACGCCGTTAAGATAATCGCAGTCGATTCACCAAACGAATACTTCTGGAATATACTTAACGATTTTCAATAGCGCAATTAATAAAAGGGTAAAATATCCGGCTGCTAAATCGTTCTCGACTCGGGGGGCGCGCATCATCCATCTCGAGCGCGCTTTCGAGCTGATTAGGCCGATGTTTAATGAAAGAGGACGGCTAATAAAACAAGCCCCCCATGAAAAATGAATAAAAAAATTCAATTAAGCCGGAGGAAATATATATCCGAAGCGAGGAAAGCTTTCTCCTCGAGCGGGGCTCTCTCCCTCCCGCCTGAATAATCCAGGGAGTTTTTGCGCCGCGTCTAGTTCTTAATAAGCGCCGAGGGAAGGAGGGGGCTTTTTTGCATTGCAAACTAGACGTCGCGGCCGCGGCATCTGTAAACCAAGCCTATGAATCCGGTCGCGCGCCGCTCGGGGGAGTAACCGCACAACTCTCCGACCGAGACTCGCTCCGCTAAGTGAAAATGCCTCGGCGACGGCGCGACTCGGTTCGAGAGCAGTCAAAATTTTGACGTTACAGCTAATTATTCAGTGCTCTGGACAGTCTGGCCTGCTTGAAATTCGACTGAACAATGAGAGTGATTGAAATCGCGTTTGAAGGTTCACCGCATCAAAGAACGTTAAATCGAAACTTGATTATGCGCATAAATTGCGAAACTATAATTTTCGGGTTTGTTTTGCGAATTAAAAGGACATTATGTGCGGGACCGTTTAAAATTTTGACCTGCAATAAACTCATATAATGCGAGTACTGACGTTATCTCGCGAAAATGATTTGTGAGTTTTGAAGAATCTCCGTTGGCGTATTAATAAAGCGCTCATCGGAATGCTGTTTCGTGTATTAATTAAAGAACTCCGCTTCTCGGATCCTCATGAATCTCGGATATCGCATTATCTCTCTTTAAATATATGCAATGAATTAATGTACATATTTTCCTGATTCTTGAAGTATTTTTTTTATTGCAAATTTTAAAGGATTTGTATTTAAATTTATGTATGATTTGAATACTGAAGTACATAAATATTATTAATAAATATCATATCAATTGTATTATTACCTTACGTTTATTTTTTCGAATCTATATTGTATTGCAAATGGATTTAATAAATTGGATGTAATTTCATAATAAATTACATTGGAAACTAAATTAATTTTGTAAAATAAAAAGGGTTTAAAAAATATATATCCGCATAAATAATATTTCTCTCTACTCGCAATTTCCCGTCCTTATATTATTCTTACAATTTTTTACTTAAAAAAAAGAAAACAGGTCTGCAAAACTTTATATTATGCGCGCATTAAAAAAGAAATGTTTTCAGCTCTAAAAAATTGTTCTCCATAAAAGTAACGAAATAACTTCGCGAATAAACGCGGTGTTAAACGTTACGAAAGCCCGGCTAACGTACATCAAATCAGCGAAAAAGTCAGCGCCCGAGAAGGCTGCGCAAGCAGCAATTCATAAAAAAAAAAAAAGAAAAAAAGAAAAAAAATGCTGGAAAAACAGCGCCGTTCATACTAAACAGCTCTCGTCGGCGCGCGAAAAGAAAAACATTCGAGCGCGTGTAAGGGTGCAGCCGCGCAAAAAAGGCGGAAATCGATTAAAACAAGGAGAATATATATATATCGAGCTTATCCGCCAGCCGGCCGGGCCCGTCAATTAGTCGAGTGTGGAAGGCGCGCGCGCCTGTTGAATGCGCGTATACTCACTTTCTCCATGAGCTCGCGCACGATGCCGTTCCACTCCTTCGTCTCGGGATCGTAGACGCCGTACATGTGGTCGGGCACCAGGCGGATGACGTATTGGAAGCCGACCTGCCCGGCGATCCACTTTAGCAGGTCCACGCAGAATCCCTCGAAGCGAGCGTTCCCCGTCAGGTTCTTGTCCTCTCGCACCATCACGTAAGGCTTTTCCTGGGGTGATTAGCGTGCGGACAGAACGGGGAATTGTAGTGGAATATCGTGGCTGCGTTTGCTTTCTTTCGTTTATTTAGCGTAAAGCGGGGAAAATATTTTGACGGATTTTGGCTTTTTACAATAATTAACAAAAGGTAGATAAATATAATTTCTATATAATGTAGCGTCTAGCTCCGTAGTATCCATTTGCTTCTGGTCATCACTTTACTAAGACTTCAATGATCCTCGGTTACTTAGTCTAATGTACCTGCATGTATTAGTCTAAGCAAGTTTGGTAAACAATCAACCTCGTTAGGGAGACATAACCCAATAAAGCTGGCCTTTACAGAAACATTTTGAATGGTCTGCATATAGAATTAGAATCTATGCTATCTGAAGTAAATAAAACTTGTTTATGCTTTGGAAATACTTTGAATGGCTCTTCGTCATTTCGATTGATTTTCAAGTGCTGGATACGCTTTAATTCCAAACAAGCTTTCATGCTTGCAAAATTTTTGAATTCTAAAGTAATCGAGAAAGATCGAGTGTTAATGCAACATAATACTAATGGGTTTATGAACTAATTGATTTGATTTCTACTGAGAAAAAATGTAATTGAATTGATTACATAAAACATGAAATTTCTCCGATAACATATACTATTAAATTACAAACAAATGTTATTGAAACAATAGTAACGAAATTAATTTAAAAAGAAATATCTTATTCAATTCAATAGTACCTGTTATCGGCGAAATTTCATTTTTTATGCAATCAGTTCAATTAAATTTGTTTTCTCAGTGTCGATTTAAATGTAGAAACACCAACGATGCACGTTACAAAAAGCCACTTGCACAGTATCGGATTAATAAAATTTAGCGCTTCAGCAAAAATGAACAAACCGTATAGGACAGCAATTCGCGCGTGGAAAATCAATGCTCGAATTCCGTTTTCTTCGCCGTCGACGGAAAAAAGCTTAGCATTCAATTCGCATTAACAATCCCGAGGCTTAACGAGACCCCTCCCCCGTAATTCTCTCGGCGACATCGAGCCCAACAAGTGGCGGATCGGTCCCCCGACTCTCTCCGGCGGGCCCCCCCCCTTTTTTCCGTTCATTTTCCTTCGACGGCGAAAAAGAGGTGCGAAACACCGAGACGAGAAAAAGAGAAACGGATAAAAGCGCGCGCGCAAAAAGGCCAGAGGGGGTCCGGAGCGAATTCCCAACTGCTTCTCTGGGAATAGAGTAATTAAACTCCCAGCCACTTGATCGCCAACGGCGGAGGAGAGAGAGAGAGAGAGAGAGAGAGGGAAGATATGCTCGAGCGGCATTTTTAGCTATTCGTTCGGTAAACGAGCTAAGCGCTTTTTTTTTCTCTCTCTCTCTCTCTCCCGCCGCGCAAAAACAAGCCGAGGGAGTAAACGCGTCCCCCGCGAAAATCCGACGAAGACGAATGAATCGCGCGGCAAATAAATAAATACCGGCGAGTAATGCACCTCGAGTCTGTATATCGTTGCACCCTCGAGATAAACGCGCTTACCCCTTACCGGCGCGCGAACCTCTTCTTTCGCTGTGCCGCGGGATGAAAACTGCGAACTTTCGCCGCGCGAGGATTAAGCGCGCGGCGGCTTTGTAATTGGAGTGATCCTCGAGAGAGAGGGAGAAGGGAAGAGCTGCAGGTGCGTGTGGGATTAAAAAAAAAGAAAAAAAAAGAGAGAAGCTCTTAAACGTACGGTATAGTGGGCGGAAAAGTGGCTTTTTCATCTTTTGTCCGTGGTGGAAATTAAAAAAAGCTCTTTAATCTTCCGACTTTGGGCTTATCAGCGGTCGCAGGAACCGCTAATTTTATCGGGATTAAGTCGTTAAGGTTTGCTTATTTTCTGAGAATTCGTGATTTCAATTATCATAAAGCACATTTTACATCTTATTTTACTTCGATAGCAAGATTATATATCCTTTCTATAAAAGGATGCAATAAATAAAGAAAGCGCCGTACTTCAGCGACAAGCTTAGGAAGCACTCGAGAAAGTGGCGTAAATTAGCGATCGCGGAAAAAGGTAAAAATATATAACCTCTCGGAGGGCAATTAACGAGACGACGCCGTTTAAGTAACAAAGTGCGGTGCATTTTTCCGAAACGTATTATTTTTGGCTCCGGCTTCGGAAGCAGGAAGAGCAGAGGGGGATAAAGCCAGTTGGCTCGTCGAAGCGCTTTGGCTAAAAGGATCAGTTTTCGCGGGGGGAGGAGGAGGATGAGGAGGCGGCGGAGGACAGTAGGACGGGAGAGCGTGCTCGCGCGATCGTAAAAGAAATTTACCTCTCTCGTCATAACGACGAGGGTAATGTTGGTGGCGGTTGTTTCGTAGAAAGCGCCGACGTCCGAGATGTTCACTCCGCTGCCCAGCTTCCACTCGCCGACCTTCACCAGGTCCTCCTTCTTCAGCTTGAGCAGGTCCAGCTTGAAATTCGTACGCTTACCTTCGTTGAACTCGATGTGCCCGGTCAGTCCCTGCAGACCCGCCTGCAATTTTTGCCCAAAGTCCTTTTTATAATAATGCACAATATACCCTGTCCGGCTTATTCTTTCTCCGAATAAGTGTATTCCATTACCTTAAGAGGATTTCGCTTCTAAAGGGAATGTGGGCATTTTTGTAAACTTTTTTTTTTTATAATGGGGATTGAGATCGCAGTTTTAGCAAATATTAATAATAATAAAAGGTTCTTTCATTTAATAAAATATATCCTTGTTTCTATTGATCCTTTTATTTACTCTGCAATAAAAATGTTAGTTTTTTAACGAATTTTTCGATATATGTACAGTTCCACAATTTTTTAATGCTTCGTTGCTACAACCGAGTTCCTAGAAAATATAAGTGAATAAAATACAAGTTTGAATGTATATAATAAATAACGGAATCGTAGGAGAGAGTTTGACATACGAATATGAAATTGTTGTTAGCATATGTCGAATAAAATTATGAAATGATTGAACGCTTTTCTAGAAATACACGAACGAACAAATATTTGCTCTTTGCCCAAAGGCTGCAGCAAAAATTTAATCTTTCTCCCTACAGCGAAATTTAGAGCAAGCACAAAAGCTTTCGCACTATTATTAAGGGAGTCTTACACCTAGCCAATATTTTGGCTAAAAAAACTGTAAAAAATAATTAAATTATTCATGAATAAATAAATATTATATAGTTAAAATATATATTATTTTTGATAAAATGAGCCCAGGTACCTAGAAGGTCCCAGACTCATTTTATTCAGAGATATGCAACATTCTAAATTTTGGCTTTGGCGTAACTTTTAGATTGAACCATAGAACAGATTTGTATCTAGCGTGGCTTAAATTGTTTGAAACTTATGTCATTATGGTCTGAAGAGTTTTGTGTTTTATAATTATTTGACTAACTAATTTTTAATACCAAAAAACTGTTTGAAATATATAACTCTCCAGATTATAATGACATAAATTTCAAATAATTTAAGCCAAGCTAGATCCAAATCTGATCAACGATTAAATCTGTAAGTTATGCCAAAGCTAAAATGAGCCTAGGATCTTCTCCCTTAGCTCATTTAATCACAAATTATACATATTCCAAATATATAATGTTTATTTGTACTTGAATAATTTAATTATTTTTTACAGATTTTTTTAGCCAAAATGTTGGCTAGTGTAAGACCCCCTTAATTAAAAATTATTGACAGATTATTAAATTAAAAATTATTGATTAATTATTGACAGAAAAGTATTGAACGCTGTCAATAACAGTCTAAAAGTCGCAGAACAAAGAACTCTCCGTCCATTGATTTCATCAACGGTTTAATAAGCAACAAGCCCCGCTCGCGAGCTTAATAAAGCGTGCCCAGATTTCGAGGGCAATCAAAAGCGAGCTTCAAGCACAGACGACGCGTGTAAATGAAAAATTACGCGCACCTCGAATAAATTAAGCACGCGGACACGATCTCGCGTGTTTATAAAAAGAAGAGCGACGCCTTTCAGGTGCCGCGCGTCCCTTCAGCGTCGGCGCGAAAGCTCGCTAATTACAAACATTAGCGCCCCCACCTTCCTTTTTTTTTCGTCGCCCTCGTAATTTTTCGAATGAAGCCATTTACACGAGCAGCGAGGCGGCGGCGGCGACGGTGGCGTCCGGCAGATTCGCGCGTTAATTACCTCCGCGCCGCTCGGCTCATGCACACGCCGATGGAGAGTGAATTATGCCCTCCCCGCTCCTCGAGCGGCCGAGAGCCGGCATAAATCCGGCGGCGCAAACATTCAGCAACAGAGCCGCGCGCGGCGTCGTCGCCTGGGCGCCGTTTCGTATATAACCGAGCCGGACCGAGCTATATCGAGGCGGAAAGAAGCGATGTACTCGCTGCTAGTGACTAATGCGAGGAGGTGATACAGTGGAGTGTTTTTCGGAGGGCGTTTGCTTTTCGAAATTTAGCTTTGAAGCCGGCCGCGGGGGAGGAGGCGATGTATATAATGCGGCTGATAACTGTTTGGCGGAGTTTTTTTTATGTTGAATGAGCTTAAAAGGTGTCACTGGCCAGTGCAACTTTCGTGTGAATAGGATTCGTCTGGTTTGCACGGATTTTGTTAAAAAATTTTGAAAAATTTCTTGTATATATATTATTGCGTATTAAAATTGACTGAATGATAAATTTTAAAATATATATTTAAAAATATAAATTGTACCTTTGAAATTATTCTACGGATCGCCAGGAAATATAAGGGCATTCAGTGAAACGAAATCACGTTTAAAAAATTCAAATAATAATAATAATGAAAGCGAAAATTTTCAGTACAGATTTTAATTTATTCCATTTTTAACCATTTTATATTATTCATTTATTTATTATTTCATCAAAGCTTACGACTCGGAGCTTTTTTTGTTACTTGCAATACTATAATTAATGTATGTATTATAATAATTTTAGCAAAAGACTCAATAGTACTTAATAATTAAAGAACTTAATTGCATATATTCCAATTAATTTTATCAAAATATTATTACACCAACAGGTTAGTATCAGGCTAATTGCAAATACGAAAATAGTTCGGAAACGTGTATTCGTTAATAATAAATCTTACGTGCAGGCACATAATTTGCTCAACTTGCAGCAACAAATTATAATTAATGTAGTAGCAAAATGCAGGTTACACTATAATTATAAAGCAACACATCAATTTTCTTCAATTAGCCGGAATCCGAGCCGCGATCGATACGCGGCGATATAGGAAGTTTTCAATGAAGCGGCGGCCGCGTTGTTATTCCCCCCCACCCCGTCGGCTACTTGCGCATTCTCCCCGACGCCTTTATTAAAACGTCCCCGGAAATTTGACGCGGGACCAGTTAGCCAGTTCTTACCGAAAATCGGCGAGAGTTTCCCGAAGAAAGTTGCTCGGGCGCGCTTTTTACGCGTCCTTCGGGTGTCGCGTGCTCGCAGCCCGGAAACTTATAATAGGATTGAGAGAATAAGGGTGGGGGGTGGGGGGAGACTCCACGAAGTAGGAGGCAGAAAGAAGTAGAGAACGCGCTCTAACCGAATAATTCGCAAGAGAGTCCATGCATTGTCTAGCCTTATAAGTTTTCCCCGCAGTTCCGGACTGGCGTGCACCGACGCCGCGAATCTCCGATGTTTTTCGCGCTCGACCACTTCCGGCTCGCGAGCAACCCAATTTTACGCCAAGCGCCAAGCGCTTCGGAGGTCGACGAACTTATGCGACGACTGCTAACCCCCCCTCCTCCCCGTCGGCGCTGAATGGTCCAATTTTTGGCGACTGTAAACATAGGGGATTCTCCCCACCCCCGATGAGATTCGGTTCGACACAATGCCCGGCTCTCTCTGTCAAACTGCGCAAAAATTTCGAGATTCTAATCCGAACGAGTCCGAGCTATTTCGAAAGCGTATAAAACGCTGACGGGACTTGTACCGGATTTTTTTTGTGCCTTTTACCTGCAGTTTGCATTTTTTTCTTTTTTTTTTTTGAAGCAAGAAATTTTTCGGTTTGTGGCTCGGGTGATTCAACTTTTGCAAGTAAATTTCTGCAATGCTCATACTCATTAATATTAAGTAATTATTTATTTACAAAATACGATTATTACCAAGAGTATAAAAGGTGATTTTAAATCAAATTGAGCGTAATTAAATGGTATATAACCCATAAATTATAGAAACAAAATAAATTATAAATGCAGAAAATGTAATAATAATTTGAAAATGCAAAGGATCTCATTAATTCTCAAATAATTTACGTGCCATTCGACAAATTCGAATAAGCTTGCGCGTTAATTTCTGTAACTAACTAAGCGTTATCCAGTTATGGTTTATTGTGCTGTGCTTTAGTATTAGTTCAGTATTAGTTTTAGTATTAGTTTGACAACAGTAAATTCGATTCTCATTGAATTGCTAATTAAGTCTGTCAAAATTGCATTACAATACCATGATTATTGTTTCCAATCTCATTATAACTAAGAGCCTCCCTTATACTATTTTTATCTTACACTGCTATTACTTTTCAAATTTCTAAATAAAATTTTAAAATAGATTGGAATCAAATTTCGCATTGATTTCCATTCCTTTAAAATCTCGAAATAACCAATATCACTTACAAATTCAAGAATTTAAAATACATTTTTATTCCGTTGATCCGGTCGATGAAAGTACTTCTATCCAGCCAAAAAAGAAGATTAATTCCAAACTTGAAACGACTCGAAGAGCGTTACTTTAAATTTTTCCCCGAAATAGATCAAACGCTCGAATAACTGAATCTAAAATTGAAATCAAAGTCCAAAATAATATCCATCCTCCCTCGAGCCTTTTGCATCTGAATACTTAATATCGCAACGACACTATATATTCCCGCGCACAAATAGAATGAATTAGAATAGTAATATGTTTACCGCGTTTTAGCGCGGCGGTGGCGCCGCGCGCTCCTCGAAGCTCGTTAAAATTTGTCGCCGAAAGTCGGTACAACGAGACCCGGGTGCCTGGGCGATATTTACCGAGCGCGCGGCGGCTTCATTATACCCGCGTCAACGAGGCGTCGCGGTGGCGCTTTTCTTATTTCGCCCGCGGGCGGCGTAAACAGTCGCCCCTCGCGGGCCAAATCCCGACGAGCTTTTCAGCCGCACGCCTCGCGTGTCAAAGCGAGCTCGCATCGCTTATGAATTACGATCGAACCACCGGGCCCGCCTGCTTCGCGGAGAGAGAGAGCTTACTCTGTGATGTAACGTCGTTCCTTCGGCTGCTCGCTTTTAACACGGAAGAACGGCTTTTCGATTAAGGTCGTTAATGGATTTGCAATTATTGCTTGTTAATTAACGTGTGCGATCGACTTAATACTGTTTGGCTGGCTGCGTCTGTTTGCTTAATCAAAATTAGGACACCAGAGTAAAGCGGGCTGCACGAGATATAAGCTACCTTAGGCATATTAGATTATAATTAAAATGGACTCCTCTCGTGTAGCAACGAAAGCGTAGAGCGTCGAGTTTCCGTTGTTAAGACAAGCAAAATTATCGCAAAAAGTCGTTGTGTATAATGCATCTATCGAGTGCAGAATCTGCCGAAAAACACCCTCGGCCTGATTAAATAACGACCGAAATAACTATGCACGCGCGGGATGGGGTTACATACACCTTGCCTCATCCAACTCTAATGAATCCACCGAAACCGGTCGCGTAATTCGATCGGTTCGAGACGAAAATATCCCCTCTCCCAAAACCCGAGCTCCCTTCCTCCGCGAGTCATCGCGCGCAAAACGAAACATCGCCGCCGAAAATCGACTGGCGGCGGCGAATCGCCTCGCCGGATGAAAAAAAAAAAACAAGTCTTATATACTCACGGAATTAATGTAATTGTAGAGCGAGAGGCCGTCGTCCCAGGGCTCCTCCCTCTCGCAGGACAAGTTGGCGGGCCGTAGGACGTGACTGCGATCCAGCGCTGCCAGTCCGTGTGCAAACACCTGCACGCTGTCGTACACCAAAGCCGGCTCCGCCTGCGAACACGGCGCCGCTTCCGCTTTAATCCACTGGACTCCGACTCGAACGGCAAATAGTCCGCGCGACCGCGGCGACCGCCCCCCCTTTTTTTAGACCGCTTTATTTTCCCGCTTATTTCGGACTGTTTATTGGTAATTGCGGCCGCGGATCTCGAGTTCGCTGTGTTTATTCGACCTTTTTCGCGGTGGGGTGCAGTGCGCGGGGCAATTACTTTCGGAGGCTGATGCTGATTGCGAGGGTGATGGACGCGTATTTACCGTGGAATGCTTCTAAATTATTTAAGCTCCGGTTTTACGCGGAGGCACGTAATTCGGGAGAGTCTCGGACGTCTCTGCAATTTTTTACCGAATTTTAGATCGTACGTTAGATGAATGAAATTGTATTACTTGTTAAAATATCTTTATCGTCCTTTTGAATTACAAACGTCTGAGATTCCAATTATAAGGGTGCGAATCTACTTGTTTACGGAATGTTCGCCTGATGAAGTTGAATTAGAATTTCTAATTATCCTTGGGTGAAGCGCGCCGTTAATGTTAACGCACTTTTGATTATCGCATATCTTAATAATAGGGGCAAGTTTGTTTCGAGTTGAATCATATTACGCAACATCGCTCCTCGCAGCAGTAATTTAGAGAACATCAAATCGCTGGAAGTTCAGCAGACTCTCGCCGCTCGAATTGCTCCCGAACGCGCCGCGAGGAATGCATTCGCCACGCACTCGATTAAATTTCCATCCGACAAACGTATATATATATATATATATACGCTTTTTTTTCAAATTTCGTTCCTCTGTTCTCTTGTAGGAGCATGGAATTCATGCATATCGAAATGCGAATTACAACTTTGGAAAAGAATTTCCATTCAGTTTACACGTTTCGAGCTGCGAGTTTTGAATACTTCGATTATTGAGTTTTTAGTTGCGAGGCCATAACAAACCTGTATGATTCCCGATCTATTGAGGATTGCGTGGCCGACCGGTTGAAATCTTTCCATTTGTTTTAGCGTTTCAGCGACTGAAGGTTCGTCTAAATCAACTAATCGAAAGGCAGTCATGTTTACACTATTGTACTTAAAGTCTTCGAGATCGAACGTTTCAATGTCCTAAACAAAAGAATCATCAATTATGTTTCAAAGCTACTAGCGATTCTCGCACGAGCTGAATATACTCACAAAAGTTGTGAACATGTAATGATATCTATAATCGTTCATTTGTAGCTGCAGAATCTGAAAGAAAACGACGTTAGCAAGATCATTTCTTATTCCACGATCGATACCTCCGACGTGTACCATGAATAATTAACTCACTGCTCTAAAGAATTGTTGCATGTACATAGGATCCGTATCAATAATTAACTTGTAAATCTCTTTGTGTCGAACTTCTCTAAGAACTTGTCTATAAGACCCAGGACCAGCCTGGCGGATATACATCTCCGTTTTCGGCGAAGGCGGCGATTTCACTAAATCTTGCAGTTTGAACAACCCTGGAAATGAAAATTTAAAGCGAACGTTAAGCGCGTCGGGAGTTCAGAATTACCAGAAGCAAGCAAGCCTGTTTTGACGGGTTTTACAGGGTTTTTGTAATTAGTATTATTCTCCTTGCGCTCGAATAAACCGGGGGATAAATTCATTTGACGGTCGGAAAGCATAGCGATCCCAGAAGTTTTCTGCTTGGTTAGCCAAAGACACAGAGAGCGAGAGAGAGAGAGAGAGAGAGAGGGAGAGAGAGAGACGAATTTCCAGAATTGCGGCTGCGCGGACTCACATAATTCGATCGGAACGCGGAAAGTCTCTCGCAAAGAAATCTCGAGTTCCCTTTTAACAATAACGTCTCTCTTCCTCCCCTCTCGACAACGGCGGACGAACGAGTGAATAGAGAGACGCGCGTAAGAGAGAAAGAGAAGGCGGGGGTGGGCAACAACAGTTGAAACGAGCAAAGTTGGAACTTGTCACTTCCGTTTTCGTTCAATCTTCCTCGGCGGCTCTCCAGCCGCCCTTTCCCTCATTGTTTCCCCGTTTTAACAGCTTTCTCTCTCTCTCTATCTCTCTCTCTCTCTCTCCTTCGCGCTATAGAGAGTGAAATCTCGCTCGGAATTCATCAGCGCGGATGTGCCATTACAGGAATTCGAGCGTCAAGCGCGCGATACGCGGGCCCCCGGAAATGAGAGCCCACTACGTCTAACGCTTGTTTTCCATTTTCTTCGAGGGGGGAGGCGACGCACTTTGCTTATCTAATGGCTGCGCGCGAGTCGTCTTGCCTTCCTTCCGGTAAATGCGACTATACCTGAGAGTCTCTTAGATCTCTCCCCCAAGTGCTTAAATTAACTAGACTCTGGCTGTTTTTCGGAAAAGTTGGCGCGGTCTAAGTACCGCGCGAAATCGGCTTCAGCCGCCGGCTAGGTGTGAATCCTGCTCGTGATTACCGTTTTTATTTTAAATGGAGGGTTGTTATGGAGATACCAATTAGGAAATTTAATATCGCCTCGCGAACGGTCTAATTAAACAGCGGTTAAAGTTTACAGAAGAACAAGGTTTCTGGATATCATTCCTGGATAATTGCAGGAGGATTTAGTTTCACGGTAATTAGTTATCAAAACATCCAGTACACAGAGAGAAAAGTTCAGGAAAAATTACTATCTTTTTAGTAAAGCAGTAACAGACTTGCCATAAATTTTAGTTAAAAGTCTAGTAATTTTTTGGCTTACGGCAAGTCTGTTGCCGCTTTACTAAAAAGGCAGTAATTTTTCCTGAACTTTTCTCTCTGTGTATGCAGAAGCGATTTTAATTTTTTTTTCTAGTGAAATTCGAATAAAAATGAGCGTAAAAGTTGGTTTTCCGTCTTGATTCAAAGCGTAGCTTGACATCATGTTACAGGGGCTAAAAAAAAATATATCTTTCACACCTACCGAACAAGACCGATATCCGTATTATAAATCACAGAAAGAATAATAGACAAAATTGAATTAGTCGTCCGGAAGAAATTGAAAAGTTACCAAGTAAAAAGTAGAAAAGGAAAGTGCAAGCAATGTAAGTTCAAGCAGCAGAGATAAGAAGCGCGCGGTAAAAAGTTTGAAGGAACGGATAACGAGATCGAAAAGCACAATCGGTTTAAAAATATCAAGCTATAACGGGGACTGGAGAGGAGAGCTGCAAAACCCCAGCCCGAAGTCCGGAACGGAAGTAGTAACATTCGCACCTGACCTTGACAGCTTGACATTTCTATTCGACGACCATCTTCAACTTTCAAATGATGACGGGGATAACTTTTTTCCCCCGCTTGAATAGTTCGTTTGAAAAGTTGAGAAGCTATTATAGACATTTTCGACGTGCCCGGAACGTGGGCCGATTTCAAAGAGGGGAGAATAAAAATTGTGAATAAAATATGTTCCACGCCATAAAGCAAACGCTATATTTATTTTATTAATTAACTTTATGCTTTCGGACACCGTTCAAATTTCCCAAGGTAAATTGCCATTGTCGAAAATTGAAATTCATATATTGCCATATTTACTTAAAACAAACCGTCGGGTTAATGAAAAGCGATAAAGCTCTCACCATAATCCTCCTCGTAAATGATGGCAACCTTGGTCCAATTAAGGAAGGACATGAGATCCCTGAAAGCCCGATTAAGGTGGTCCTGGGCCGGATAGAGGTTGATGCTGAACTCCTTGAAGGTGGGCTCGAAGTCGACCCTGGCCTCGAGGTGCGGCACGTCGAGCGCCTCGCAGATGCTCTGTATGTGAGCGCCCAGAAGCGGATCCGACGGGCCGAAGATCCCCTGCACTGACCGGGACAGCTGCTTGCAAGCTGCAACAGGATATCAAAGCTCTCCGGTGACTCTGTGTGTGCGCGTGTACAGGGCGAATTAAATTTCGAGGAGCCGTTTCGAGTTCATTTATTAAGGAGCCCCGATCCGAGCGCATCCTGCATTATAGATTTTCGCTTTAGCGACTTGATATTCTATAAATATTTTTCTAGCGGCTCGATCACTTTGGCATTGCTTTTATCTGATTAAATTTGGATGAGGAGATATGTATGAGAGAGAGGTACTCGGAATAGCTCGCACGCGTGTATTTCTAAATTAATTAGATTAAATTCCAGTCGCCGCGGGTCATCGGGATGCATTAAACAAGGGATTAAATGGTTCTCCTGGATTGTTGAACAATACAATTAATTTCAATTATACGTATCCTCATAGGAATTTCATTAGTATTCCCGTACCAAGTTATAGAATTGAAAAATCATTTATTGCGCTTTGTTCAATTGTTGACAAAGTATTCGCTTTTACACCGATTCCTTTCTACAATAATAAATTCTAAAAAATCGCTAAGATAAATGTCCAAAGATCGATTGAGTTTTCCGCAAAGCTACATTCCATTCCGATTCTAAATAAAAGAGCGAAGTAAAAAGCTTCCTCTCAAAAGATTAAAAAGGAATTATTCAGGCGCGCCCCGTAAAAACACAATCCACCAACTCCTTATACTCTCGAAATTGAAACGCAATAACGGCGCGTCGCGCGAAAAAGAGCTGAAATTTAAAATCCCGCGGGCCGGCAAGACAGTTCGCGGCGGCAAGCCGAAAGTCGATTATTCGCGCGGCGTCCCGCCGGTGGCCGGAACATTCGGCGAAGTCAGCGTAAAACGAAGAGGAAATTGATACATCCGCAAGGTGGTCCGCGTTGCTCTTAGCCGCGATATTCCTCTTTCTTACCCGCGACGGGGACTGATCGCCTCTCTCTCTCTCTCTCTCTCGTTTCTCGGACTCCCTTTCCACCCCCTTTCCAGCTCTCTCGGGCGATTTCTGACCCTTTCGCCGCAGGATCGCGCGCCATGTATTATGGATGACGCGCGGATGTGTGTTTATGGTCCTACGTGGACGGGACGATGAAAACGGATAGCTCGAGTTTCGAAAGGTGTTGAGGCTATTTTTGCGCGCTCCATGTATCCTTATATCATGCGGACTCGGCCGCGGGAGCAGAAATCCTTTCGGAACTTGGGACGCGCGCGGCCAGAGTATTACAAGTTGGACGCCGAGAGAGGCGAGAAAACTTTAACGATCTCGAGCGAGAGTGAAGAACCGCGCGCTGAATATTTTTTGAATTTATGCCGGGGGACTTTGGGGTAATTGAGCGATCTTTGTATAAATCAACGCGAGAACGGGCAATATTTATTCATCGGATTGCGATAAGGTAACCGAAACTATTTCGCTTCTTTTTCCCCAAAAAGAAAAAGTACAAATATAAATGAACGACAGATCGTCCCGATCGGCTCGGGAGAAAAACGAAGCCGAAGAAAAGAGTCCGCCCAAGAATCATGAAAGCAATCTATCCGCTAATCAAACACTAACTACCCCTATCGGAAAAGCGTGCAAGTGAAAGCCACGAAACCGATAATAGCTCGATCGCGCACGAGGCGCTATCGAATGTCCGTCTGCGCCTCGGCGGCGGCGGCGGTGACCTGCCCACGAGGCAACGGGAGCCCTTAACAAAGTCGGTTCGCGCGCGCAAATTCAATTTTCCGCGTTCGTTCGTTCGTTCGCTCGCTCGCTCGTTCGTTCGTTCGTTCGAGAGGATCGATCGCCGCGCGGCATTACCAAGCTCACGCAGGCAGGCTGCAGACTCCGGGGCGCGACGGCGGCGCAATAATTTATATCGGCGAGCAGCGCGAGGCTTTCCGTCCTTCCTTCCTTCCTTCCTTCCTCCGCTTTCCGTCGCGGCGGAAAAATATATAAGGACGGAAGCGAGCGGTTTGTCGCGGGGCCGCAATACAACCCGCCGCGGCCTCCGTCGGAACGAAGAGCTTATGGGTTTATGACGCGGGAGTAGGGCCCCGACTCTCCTCTCGCTCTATTTCTGCGCTTTGTTTTATCATCCGCTATAAAGTGCCCGGCAGCCGCGCGCGCGCGGATAGTAACGACTCGATCGATGACAAACTTACGAGCGCGCGGCTCTGCCACTTTTATTTTCCGGCCCTCGATTATTATTGCCGGAAATTTTTCGCCCTGAGCGGCTTATATGTTTGCTAGATTGGACGCCGTATTTCTCAATCAGAGCTTAGGTGGGGATCCCCCCACCCCGAACGATCTGCTCAAAATGACTGTACCGCTGTCCAATAAAGTAGTTCGACGGCGCGGGGATCGTCGAAACAAATAAAATACTTTGCGGAGCGAAGGCTTTTGTTCGAAATTTAGTGCTCTTTTTTTTTTGCTTCTGCAGTCTGCGATGCTGCTTTATCGGATCGGGGTGGTAATATTTAAAGCAAATATTTTTACTTCGAAGATAACTCTGCGTGTATTTTTAAACGTCGCGGCTCCGGAGTTGGGTTTAATTAAAAAGATATATCGCTTTTTTAGAAGTCGACAGTCAAGACTTTAATTAGAAACTCGAATTAAAAGGTGAATTCGGGGCAGATTAACCCTGATTGATAACGTAAATAGGCGAAAAAATAAGGTTACGGTTTAAAGATTCATGCGAGCGCATTAATTATGTATATTGGAGAACGGAGCGGGTCAGACACATTTAGAAAAGCGTTGACGCACGAACGGGGGGGAAATTGATGAACATTTATCGACTCATTATTAATTTCATTCTCGTTAAATAATAGATTCTCATTAACGAGCTAATTGCGGCAATTTGCATATAAATTTGCAAATTTATCGGTAGCGTATATTTAATCCTCGCGGAAATCTTCTTCGAATAAGCCGGCGGTCGCGAGCAATCTTCAAATAATTGTCTATGAAGGCGGCATCAGCAGACGGGCCGGAGCGGAAAAAAGAAATCCATGACGATGGCCGATATCGCATTACCGGGTTATCAGATAAGGCTGAATGAGTGAAATATTAGCCGTAAGCAGTTTGTATAAATAGAGTGGCCGCCGCGCGGAGGCTGGTTAAGGAGGACGAAATTGATCGTAAAGGCTGAGTCGAGGTCGGCGAAAAGTTTTAACCTGATTTCCCAGCCGCTCGTCGACGTCGTCCCCCCGTCGGCCTGTATAGACTCTCCCTCTCGAGGAGGCCGTCGCGGCCTGATGTATCAGATCGAACCAAGAGTGGCTTCATGCTTTATCGACAACTCCAGACTCTTTTATGCTCCTGGCTGCTCCGCGCCGCGCTTCGACCCGGCAGCCGGAAGCTAAAACCCTTCAGCGCGCCAAAGTGTTAAACGATCTTCTCTCTCTCTCTCTCGCTCGCCGAGGAGCAACGGTTCGGATCTACGCACGCCTCCGGCTAAGACAACGAGGCTGCGCGTATAGTTTTTTATATTGATCGTCGGGTGATTTCGCGCGGGAAATTGATTTTTTCGATCGACGAAGCTTACTTGCGAATGCAAAGGGTTTTTATGTATTAGGATGTAGCAATTTTTTTTTAAGGAAGCTTGTAACTTCGCTCATTATTTTCGATAAGTTTCCTCGACAAGTTCGTTTTCGCTACAGTACTTAACTGGAAAGAGTTGTATCGAAAAATTTCGAGACTTGTTGAAAAATTTCTCATTATTTAGTATCCAATTAAGTTGAAATTTTGGATTATGTCAAAATTTTCTGCGTACTAAATTTATATATATGTTATGCAAGAAAAATACGTTTATAATTACTGAATCGATCGCTCGTCGAACTTTATGAATCGCAGGAAGAAAATTCTTTTCCCATCGACGTCCGCGAGAAGGATAAAAGTAAATTTAATTGCCCCAAGGCGCGAGAGAAACGACTTTTTTCAGAGTCGATCGAACTCGCGCAAGTGTCAAAACGTTTCCCTCCGCCGGGCGAAGGAAGGGAGGAAAAGGACGCGGGAGGGAGAAAAAAGCTTCCCCCTGATCACGTAACACTTCGAGGAATTGTCGCCGCGTTTGTTACGCGAACGACGTTAATCCCGCGCGCCGAGCCGTGATGTCGCTTAAGCGTCGAATCTCTCGTAAGGGGTAACTGACCTTTTTTCGACGTTCGGAACGAATCGTCTTTAGGCACGTACTGGATATCGTACACCACAGTGGTGTTCGGCAACAGGACTTTTTCCTTGTTGATTTTGTAAACGGCATACTTGAATGCCAGCTCCGAGGGACTGTCCTTCTGATCTTCGGTAAAAATCGCACCTGCAACATGAATTACAGTTTTTTTTTTCACTGCTATTATAAGCGAAGAATTTGACGATATTGTTTAATGAAAAATGTACATTCAGTTTTATTGATTCAAGATTTTAATTTTAAATTTACTTTGAGTTCTGCTATCACTTTTCTGATAATATTAATACTCAAGTTTACACCGTCTATATATATATACCATATTAAAAAATACAATTGTTGCAAAAATCTTATGAAATCATCACTTTGCTCTATTACATCAAGAATTTTGTTAAAAATCATCTTCTTTCCAGCCGATTTATCAATGAAATTTCCAAACAAGCCGCGAAAAGAAGCTTCAAGACATCTGGTCACCTCGGCGTGGCCCGATGATCTAATACGAATTCCATAACAAAGTTAGCAGTTGTAAATTAGCGCATAACCAGAGGTCGTCGATGTATCGTCGTTCTGCTTCGACCGTGTGAATTAATGACTTTACTATGGGACTATGAAGGCGCTGGTTAGACGCACCAGGAGGCGGCGGCCGCTGGCTGCGGGCGCACGAGTTTTAATTAGATTCGAATAATTGCTCCAGAATGGATTACGGATTTTCAGCTGGGAAACTGTACCCGCTTTGATACAATTAGCTCGGCGCGACGTTCTGCGTCGCGTGTCGTCGCCTTTTCTTTTTAATACGGATTCTGGAGGCTTGCGAGGATCAGAAAGTTTATTCTTTGCTGGAAACTTTGATCTGGAGTTAAGAGTAAAAGGTATTTTTGAAGCTTGTCCTCCCGTAGTTACCGAGCGAATTCAACAGGTAAGATAATTTAAAATAAATAGAATACTAATTAACTGAATTATATGTTTGAGGGAAGTAGCGGGAAACTCGGCAATAAAACTACGGTTAAACTTTCTTGGTCCTAAAGCTAAATGGTTTTGCATGGTACTTCAATTAGTGCTACTTGCATGAACAAGCGCACTTCCCGGTGAATCTGCAATTGATAAGTTACGCCTTCCGCGCTGCAATTCGGTGCACTTGTAGCGTAAAGCACTTTTAATCCAAAAATATATCTCTCTCGAGCTTTAATTTCAAAATAAACAATTTTAACGCCGAAACTTGAAAACGGCAATGCAATTAACTCGCGGGATTTAATTGTATTTTTAAAACAATATTATTATACAAACGAGTTTCTTGATAATGCGATAAATAACGTTTCTCCAGCTTCAATCATAACTTGACCAAAACTTAGATTGATAACACTTTATGAAATTCTGTAAGTTTTAACCGAATCTCTCTGATAAAACTTGAAAGTTCAAGTCAAGTTTTCGTATTAACAAGTAGCTAATAAAGGGTGGATGAGGGGGGAGGGGAGGCTAGTTTGCAGAATATGAGATAAAAGACGGAGGCGAGTCCGCGAAGTGTATAATTATTTGACGCTAGACCAATTACATAAAGCTCCAGAAGGCTCGTCACGTAGCGCTTTAATTGGAGGGTTGGACGAACCGAGAATTAAACCTCAGTAAGACGAACGTGATCCTCCCGGTTGACCAGTTCGGCACTTTGCTCATCATCAGAGCTCTCATGAGAATATAATACGCAACCCATAAATAGATATAACGCGCAAGATTTCCAGACACGTCCGGGAGCTAAAGCTCGGTTAAACCGGCTAAATTATACTTGGTGCTTAAATGATAGCTTGTTGCCGTTATTTGTAATGTGGATATTTAAATGACTGGTTAGGGAGAGATTTATAGCCTAAGAAACGCAGTTTTTTAAACATAGAAATTGAATAATACAAAATAAGCGAGGAAAATAATTTGACGGATAAATTATGAAAAAAATTCTACTTATTTACAGCATGCCAAAATATTTAGTTGAATATATACCTCTCTCAGCTAGATCGTTAAAAATATCGTTAAATCTGTCTACAAAGTGAAAGATACAAAGAGCATTATTTCTACGAAAAATATTTTTTATTGAAAAATCACATTGATAAAGATATTTTTTTTCATTCCATTCCATCTCTTAATCTCCACCTCTCTCTTGTACCCCTGTTATATCTCTCTCCCCGTGTAAGAAAAATCCATTAAAAGTTATATACCTAACCGGCAGGCAAGGGGAAGGTGGGCAAAAGGAAACTAAAAACCTGCTTAAAAAATCCAATTAGATTTCCCGGTAAGCGAAAAAGAACTCCACCTCGGCTGCTCGCAGTTCGATATTCGGAAATCGGAGCCGCCGCCGCCGCCGCCGCGCGCCGAGTCGCGCGGAGCAAAGGTTTCCGAAGAAAATTCGCACCGTCAGACTTTGCCGTGTGCGAATGCAGCACGTAGCTTTAAGCCGGCAGAGAGAGAGAGACAGAGAGGGAGAGAGGAGCTATTGCTCGGTGCGAATTACTGCTTACGCGACAATTTATGCTGACGGATCACCCAGAATGTCCAATTGAGAGCCGCAGCTCGGGCCGCTCTAATCCGATGCTATTATCTCAGGGCGTTCTACGGCGATACGTTTGCGCTTGAAATCTTGACACACTGCGCCGCCGTCGCCGCCGCCGCCGCCGCCGCCACGGCTCAGGAATGTTCGAGAAAATCGAGCAATTTCAAGCTTAATTACCGCTCGATTGTTCCGCCGGAACTTTATTTCAGGATATTGCCGGTCAGATTCAATTATTCAAAATGCGTTACATTTCTTAGAATTTATTGCCTGTGGCGGGCTGCGATTTTTCGAATGAAATGGCGCTCGAGGACTTTGCTAACTCTATTCGAATTCGAGGAATGAGTGCCAAATGAAAGGCGATGATTTTAAAATAAATTGAAATTTATGGGTAAGCCTGCTGAATTCGAGGTAAAGCTACGGATTAAATTAGCGAGAAAAGTTATTTTTATAGTGAAATTCGCAAAATTTTAATATGCAATTGCGCGAACTTAGTTTTACGTTTCCTTTTTGATAAATTTATAGAGAATTTTAAAGCGTACAAGTTTTATTTAAGTTAATAAATCGATTAAAGTCTCAAATTTGTTTGCAAATCTAATTTAGCAAGTTTTCTTTCCTAAACGAACATCTCGAAAGCTCCTATTTACAGTCTCAGATAAGCATCAAATAATCAGTGCCCCGATTTCGGGCATCATCGAGTGCCGGGGAAACTTTTTGTGTTTGCGAAATGCTTTGAAGCAGTTCCAACCCGGGGAGCGTCTAATGCATACCTCATTAACTGCTCATTGCATCGAAGTTAAAGAAACTTGGGGCGACTTTGGCAGTAGCCGAAGTCTCGTGTTTATATTGGCTTGATAGGGTTTGAGGAGGGAAGCCCTTCGAGTTTACGCATTCACTCCGCGTTCAAATACTCATTTGCCCTTTATACGAATTCTGCATCGATCAAACTGACTTTACTCGGGGTTTCTTCGCTCGCAATATTTTCCCGATTCGCTGCGTATTTAAGGCTGCAGAGAAAATTGCTTATTTTCATTACAGCAAATTAGCCCGTCTTTTCAACGCAGTTTCAAAACCCGTAACCTTTCGAAAACGAGGGAGCAACTTGCTATACAAATTCACTCGGCGCATTTTAAACCCTCAAGCACGATATAGAAAAGCTCCGTTTCAAAAGCCTCCAAGTGAATCCCGCGAATCCGAAGTCGGAGCAATCAGAACGAGGGATGAAGCAGGAGAGGAGGGTACGGGGAATGTGTCGCGCATTGAATTATCGCGGTCAGGACGGTTATATTCCCCGGGGTAATACAGCCGGGGCTCGGACGCAAGTGGCTCCGATAATGCGCTTCCGGGTTTATAAATGTGCGCGCCGACTGCCGGACGGCTATCTCCGCGGCCGGGCCCGTAATATTCATGGTCGGCGGGCTCCCCCGGCGTTTATGCCCGCGGTTCCGCGGGCACCTAAAAACCTGACATTTTCGAGTGATTTACGGACCCGGCGCCGTCGCTGACTGATGTAGTTGTTGGTGCACTTTTCGAACGCGCAAGATATTATGTGGACACGAGTTTATTCCGCGGGCCGCGAATGGGGAAAACATTTTCTTCTTTTGCGCGCGCTCTGCTTACATCAATCTTGTTTTGAGCTGTTAAACTTTTTCTTTTGCTTTTATCATTAAATAAATTGAATGCTTTTGTGGAAAGAGTAAATGGAAGAAATTTCAAATAAGCGCTGCACTTTCAAGAGAGCGGTGTTTAATATTTTTTAAATTTCTCTGCTGATTATAAATACAGCTTATTCTCTGCATTCAAAATCCGAGTACCTCAATTGTGGTTCCGGGAAAGGATTTTGAAATTCTTGCATATAGATTAGCATCGCCTGAATAACCTCCATTGTTTTGTAATTCTACTCCATTATTCTTAATATTTTTCATTTTCCACTCGCCGCTCGGATAATCCAAAGATTTACACTGCAACGACGCGGCAGAATGCACTTTTTCATTTGCGCGCAATATCGATCGAGCAAAACTTAGCACTGAAAAAAAATTGAGTTCATCCCCTACTTAAAATATAAAATGCACTTACCGAGGTCCTGTACAAAGAACATGACTGACGCCAGGCGACAAAGCCCCGAGCTTACCCGTACAATAACTCCCTCGAAAATCCAATAAAAAGTCCGTGTCCGTACCGCCGCCAAAGTAAAAATGCTCTTTCCCCCGGACTAGTCATCCGCCCCCTCACCCTTTCATCCCGTGTCCGCTCTTTTTAGAACCGCTCGGCAGGAATTTCTTTGCGCCCACTTGTAATTAACATCGGAGCTTCGGCCCGTCTCGCGTTTCCCTCCATACACCCCGCGATGGCTTCAGTCGCCCCAGGCGCGACTATATGCATATAATGCAACGAGATATCGGCTCGCGGCCGCTCGAATTTATATCGGGCAAATTAGCGAGTCGTAACGCGAGAGTCATTAACAAGTTGCCGTCGCGGGACAGGTGCGCCGCCGATTTTCGCTCGGCCGTTTGCGCCGCTGATGCGCGCAGACTTCTATCCGCGGCCGCGCGCGCGCGCTGCAGTCATTATGAGGGATTAGCGGCAATTATAACGGGCTCCGTTGAGCTTTTAATTAGGTCGGGTAATTAGCCTCTTTTCGCGCTGATACACGCGATTAGCTTCGCGCTTCGAGCGAGCGAACCGTCAATCGGACGCGCACGCAGAGCGCCGCATTTTTATTGCGTTCAAAGCTGAACTGAAGCTTTTGAAACTTTTTTTCTTCTCTTTTCGCGAGAAATATTTTTATTGAATATTCCGGATTTTCTTTACTTGGCAGGTGTGCATCCCCTAGTGAATTTATTTTTCAATTAATGTTCAGTTTGTTTACTGCCAGAGATGTATTTGTTTGAATTTTTAGTATATTTAGGACTCTGAATATACTTCGTATAATAAAATCAAAGTGAATTTTATTTATATTTTTTAACAAAACTAATATTTCTCCAATTTCTACCGATTTTTTTATACGCAAGCTCAATTGATTCCAGTTTTTAATAAATCCGACTTATTCCGCCAAACATCTGATATTGAAAGCAATTAAAGGAGTATTTGCCGACACGAAACAATTCTGGCAGCGGTCTGCGAAATCTAAAAAATCTACCGTTTAAAAGCACTTCCACAATCAATCCTGAATACCGGCAAAATCAGCGTATCGATCCAATTAGACCCCGAAACGAAACAAACCTCGCAGTTAATTCAAAAGTGGCAAACTACACCGAAGCGACAAAATAAAGACTCTAAAGTAATTATCGCGGCTCGCGCCGAGAAAAAAAGCACGAAACAAAAGCACAATGTACCCTATACAGATTCACGCAGGTCGTTCCACCCGGCCGCGCATCCAAAGACGCGCGCGCGCGCGCAAGTCGAGAAGGCGCCCGGGAATGGCTTGTTCATAGCCGCGTACACCGACGGGGTTCATACCGGAGCAATAGCCACGGCTGCGACGGACTATTTCGACCGCTTGCGGAACAAGGCATTTCCGAGCTTCGCGGCCTGCTTCAAGATCACGTGCGCCCGAGCAATTACGCGATTTGACCGCGTCGTTGAATGTGTTTAACTGCGCACTCAAAATGCGAGTTTCACTGGCCGCGGGGCGGGGGGGAGAGAAACTTTCTTTTAATGCGCGTGAATTCTTTCCGCCGCAATTATGCTTCGTATAATGAAGCAATTGTTGTTTGTAATGGATTATTCTTATTCGTTTTTAATTGGGAATTAATATCGGTTATTTTAAACTGTATACTTGGTTTAATGAAAACTACGTACAGTGTGATAACGGCGTATAATAAAGTTCTCCCATTTTCAACGTTTCGATTAATTATTACAAAAGCACTGTTGCCGCAGCAGTATTCGTAATTAACTTATTAACTCGCCGCGTAATTTGCGAATTTCAAACGTCAAGTCTTCCAAGAAATCAATTTACAATTCAGCCTCGCAAACTTTTCTTTCTTTTTATAAAAACAGCGGCGGGCAACGCGCTCGAATTTAATTAGCACTTTTAATAAAATTCATTTAATTACTTCCAACTTCTGCGCGAGCGACCTTTTTCGAACAAAAACAGGGGGTGTACACCGGAATTAAAATGATTTCACGGGCGCCCGCGGCGACCGAAGCACCGGCAATCTAAAGAAAAGCAATTTTCATCGCGACGGAAACGTCTCCGCGCCTTCCAGGTAAACAACGCGCGCCAAGAAGCGGCGAAATTAAACCGGGGCTCGGTGCGCCGAGAGAAGCCCGGAGCGCACCGTTTCAGTTAATAACTGCCGGACGAGAATAGGCCCTTAACGGGATAAAAACGAGCGGAAAGCGCAAGGTTTGTAAACGCAGAAGAGCACCCCATTCGGTCAGGCAGCCTGCCGGCCGCAGTCGCTGCGAATCGGTCGCGCAACGAAACCGGCTTTGCTCTCGTGTTTGCTCGTTTGCCTGCCGTTTGTATACCTGGACATGACGAGGCCGGAGCGCTTTCGAGAATTTCCCGGGGAGGAGAACTCGAGAGATGCGGCTTTTACTGATATCGACGGCAATTTCGCGTTTTAATAAAGCTGCCTACCTTTGAGGATGGATCTTTTGCCAAATTGAGGGTTTATTTAAGTGAATAAGTTTTTGAGAAAAGATCTTCTGTAAAGTCATTATTTAAAGTAACGTTATAGAATTTGTCAGTTAATAAAATTCGTACCTGTATTAGAGTGCAAAGAAAATTGTGAAAGAAGCCAACTAACCCTTTAATGTGGAAAAAGGAATACCAGGCGAAAGTTTTTTACTTCAGGAGAAGTTATGATTAATTAAAAAGATGTAAAAAACTTGCTGCTTGGTTTCTAACAAGCAGAAGTTGAATTAGCGGGTTTATTCGCTCGTAATTATTTTTTAAGACAAGTTCCTTTTTTTTAATAAATTAAGCTTTTCTAGTTTTTGATGAAAAGATATACCTAATACATACTGGTGCCATTTTAAAGATTCGAACAATTGTAGCTATTAATTCTTGGTGATGCATATTCTCATTTTGTTGCAAGATTAAATCCGTTCTTAGTTCAGTGTTAAGTGAGATTGAGATACTTCTACTACATTATTCTGCAATTTACTTCGTGTGTAGTCAATGTAGCGAGGGAGAACTATGCCTTAATTTAGGTAGAAATTAATGTAATTTTCTTGGGCGCATGCTATAAAGTTTATCTTAAAACTAATATAAATCAAGGAAGTAACTTATAATTTTAATTGCCTCAAGTTGTTGATTATTTAAAAATTTGAAAAAGACGTAATATCCTCCTTGAATTTGAATGAATTTTCGTACTGAAACTAGTTTTAAACGAGACGCACAAAATGTAGCTAAAAGTGCGCGGGAACAAGATTGGCGAACCCGTCTTACATGCACAAGAGAGCTTTTAGTTCACGCGGAAGTCTTTGAAGGTCGGATCGATGGTTTGATGTCATTTGCGATTGAGAACAGGGCAATCCCTTATGAACGAGCGGAGCGGAGTAAATGGCAAAGCCTCGTAAATAGAACCGAATCAAAGAGGAGGCGCGTCGAAAAAAGCTACTCTAAAAACTCCTCCTAATGGATATCCCTCGACGCTAAATTAAATCCGCTACGCGCCGCGCGTATATAAAAGCCGGAAGCCCGGTAAATAAATACCCCGGGTACTCGGTTATTTTTATTTTTTTTTTTTTCTTTTTCCATACGGCTCGCATCCGCGAAATCAGAGTAATCGAGCCCGGGAGAGAGAGTCAGCGGAAAGAAAAACATTTAACTCCTTGCGCAAACTCGGCACTTAAACTTGTCTTCGCCGAGCTCTCGCCGCCGCCTCCATGTAAATCTGCGCGGACGTGCCCGGGAGATAGGAAGAGATTTACGCTCGGCGCAGAAATAAAGCACGTTAAGATCTCGCGCCAAAACAGTCGCGAGCCATGGAAAAGGCTAAATATTTATCCAGCAGGAGCAGCAGCTCCTCTCTCCTCGCGCTCGGCTGCAGTCTCCCTTCCTGCCCCGCGCGCGCACTTCATCATCTCTATATCTAGTGGCGTCCGACTCCGGCTACGTCGGCCGCTCGGAGCCTAGTTCTTCCCTCCCTGCCAGCTACGGCCGTAGTCGCGGATATTTACGAGTCGGATTTGCCGAAATAATAGGCGCCAAAGCGGACGAGCCGTAAAAAAAAGGGGGGGAGTCCGCGCGTCCTCCTCAGATCCGGGCGGCTCGTCGCGGGGATCGGCGAATTTAAAGCGCTCGGCTCTCTTTTTAACGGTGCATTCGTTTGCCGCGATCGCCGCGAGTTCCGGTTAAACGATTTTTTTTTCTCTCCCTTTTTTGCGCGAGCTTGGTTATGAGTCGGAAAGATATTTATCGGGATGGATAAAGAGGGGCCCGGGCTGTGTATTGCCGGCTACAAATTTTACTAACATCGACAAGATAATCGCTGTCTTAAACTATACTACTCTCTCCGCGACTCTCGTCGGTGGATCGCGGCCAAACTTTTTGCTGATGCCCGCGCGCCGTGAAGTATTTCTTGCGTAAACGTCTGGACGAGCGAGCCGGGGCATCGTTCGCAAAACTGCGCCTCGTACGAATGTACGTCGTTGAAAAATGATACTCGAGCGTACATAAGTATAATTGCTTTTATTGCGCGGGACTTCAAACTTTAACACATAGATTGTACTCATCCCCGAATCCATCGGTTCATTCGCAGCAAGTCCGTTCCATTTACCCCCCGAAGGCCGCTTTAAACACAGCTCCGAAACGAAACGCGCGGCGGAACAAACAAACAAAAAAAAAAACACAATAAAGCAGACACGCGGCTCTCCTGTAAAAAGGGCCGATGCGCAATATAGCGGCACCGCTAACTCATGTTTGTCCGAGTGGTACCTGGGCGCGTACATCAAGCCAAGGCATACACGCGGCGGCTCCTCGTCCTCGTGCACACAGGGCCCCCGGCCGGCTCGATGCGATATATAACGCACGTACGCTCCGCGCGCCGCGATACAGTTTGCGCGCTCGATCGATTTCCGCTCTGGCGCGTGATTCAATGAGAGCGCGGGGCGCGCTGCAGCTGCCACTGTACTCTCTATATCTCGGGGCCGCCGAGCTCGCGCGCGGGTATCTGTGACGATTTGCATATTTGAAGAGTAATTCGGCTAATTAGCAGGCGGCGCCCGTGAGCTTCAGGCGGCGCGAGCGAGCTACTCGATTAGCCGCCGCCGCCGCCGCCGCCTCGGAATTTTCTTCGCCGAGATCGGCTATGAATAGGCAACGCCGCGGGGAGCAAAACTTCTTACGAAGATTCCACTTTTCGGGGGAGCGTGCCAGTTGTTTTTTTTTTGTTTTTCGAGAAAGGGGGCGAGATAAATTGAAAATTTGAAACTGCACTAGTGGAAAATCTCCCCGTTAACCTTTTCGCGGCAAGTCGAAATTTAAAGGCTAATTATTCTTCTCACGGATATTAATTTACTCCACGCATTTCTCACCGTTGATTTACGACTCGAGACAAGCGCGCGCTTTATTTCCATTTGGCCGAGCGATCCTCGACTCCAATTAAGCTTCAAAATTTTCGATTGCTCGTGTTTTTCAGGCGCACGGCGTCAGCCGTTTTCTCGGGCTCTTCCTTTAATCCCATCCATTCTCCTCCCTCCACCGATTTATTTTCCCTTCACTTTGGAGCCCGTGAGAGTTCAGCAGTCAAGGGGAGCCTTGTTCTAATTGGAAAAGACGAGTCCTCGACTCTCCGGGCTGCGAATCCGAGAAGCAGGCAGCGCCGAAGGAAAAGAGCCGAGGCTTGTAAGGTTAATGCGGACAAGAAACTGCTAATTCATCGATTGTTTGCTCCCGGGCCGCCGTGAAAGACGATGCCACCTTCCAACGTCGGCAAACAGGAGGATCGAGGAGAATAAACAGCTCTTCTTATTTAGCGTCGCTGCGGCGATCAACGTCGTTTTTCTGCCCTCTCGGGAATTGCGTTATATTATTATCGCCTTATTTATTTCGTGAAAACTAATTATGCGGAGGAGCGGCATAGACGATTCTTTATCAATATTTACGTAAGCGCCAAACGGAAGGAAATGGCAGGTGGAATCGATAATTTCGAAAGCGGATTAAATTTTTCTGCGCCGACGAGTAGTTTGCCCTCTTACACGATAAAATAGCTTTTCCAGGGATTCTTACCCGATATTGAAATGCATTGACAATGACGTAAAAGCGTGCTCGCCTTATTGATGGATCTGCCAGCGGGAAAATTCAGTTACCGGGGAGCTTCTCGAATTTCAGTGTGCGCCAACCCCTCCTAGCCATAAGCGAGTGACTGCGAGTACGCACATATATATGTATTCGCACACATCGACTGGCTCGGACTTTTGCACATTTGCTGCTTGCCTCCTTCGGAGATTATCCGGCTTTTCCTTAAGCCTTTTTTATGACGTCTTGAAAGAGCTGCGAGCGCCGAACGGAGGAATGGCGGGAAAAAAAGAGTCTCCAATCGCCGCTCTCCGTCTGTCGTGAATTCGCGCGTTCGCTTATATTTCCTCCTGCGCACCGGCAAAGTTAGAAACAATATTGCCTCGCGCGCCAATTTCGATCGGTCGTCGATCGGCATTTATTAGCGCCCGCGTTTGCGCTTTTTTGGAACGGCATCGCGCCGCGTAATATGGAGGTACGATTGCCTTTTTGTTCGTTGCTTTTTACAACGTACAGTAGAGTTTCATTCCGAGTTTAACAAAAACTTTCGCTCGTCCGGCTGTTTTGTCCGATATACCCGATGGGTTTTAAAATTATAAGGCGCACTCGGATATCGGAAACGGAATTTCTTCGGTCGCAGCTGGCTTATTGAGTATATAAAAGGCTGTAATGCATTATCGAATTTTAATGCATTAAAAGGGTTCCATTAAATGAAAATTTCGTTATACAAATGTTACTGCTTACTTGCTAAAGCTCCGAGCGGATAAAAAGGTATTATTAATGCCTTTGAAACGGCAGGTAATTTAATACGAGAAAAATTCTTTTCGATTATTTTATCCCTCACTTTGTTTCTTTCTTGAATTGCACATAAAGTGCAGCAAGTAAAAATCAAGTATTTTTAATACTTGGAAGCTAAAGTAGTAAAATAAAAGAAAGGTTTCGTTATTCTTACGATTTCGATCTTTTTTCGAACAATTTGCACATCATATATAAAAGTGTAATATTTGCAGTTCCGTCGTAAATTTTCCATTTTGCCGCCTCTCTTCCATACTCCTTACAAAAATTCGCCCAACGACGAAAGGCTTTTGTTTCCAATAAAAACATTTTTCCGCCAGCCTTGAAACGTCTCTATAAGGGCATTAAAGAATCCATTATTTTTTTTTTCCTTGCCTCCACTTCCCATAAAACAGAAAGGCACCCGGATACATCGGCTCGAAATCACTGTCCGGGCTCAAAGGCGATAACGTTCGCGCACGTGTGCCTTCTCCAGTCGGCATTTTCCGGCGAGGAGTCCGGGCGATGAGCGCGCGGAAATCCCCCGAACAAACTCCGAGCGTCGGGACGCTGAATGCAGGATCCGACTCTCTCTGCCTCCTCCTCGCGTCCCCGAGCTTAAAGTCGCCCTCGAAAAAGTAGACATAAATAACTCATGCCGCCGACGCCGCGGCCAACAGAGAGATAGTCGGCGATAAATAAGGAACGAGGAGGAGGACGCGATGAAATTCATGGAGTGTACCGAGTGTGCCGCTGATCCTAACGAAATAAAACCAGGAGAAAGTGGAAATACTTTTACTCGGCGAGAGGGTCCGCCGGCGGAGAAAGGGAATTGTTCTACAAACGGGCTGGCAAGAACGGGGATTAGAGAGGGGCAGAGAGGGAGAGAGAGAGAGAGAGAGAGAGAGCTTGGCAGGGAGGTCTGCCGAGGATTTTTAAGCTTCTGGCGGGCTTTGAAATCGATGCCTTTCGAGCGCGTTAATTAATTGATCTTTGTTTCTGGTTCTGGTTTTCTCCTTGTTGCATGCTGATGAGACGGAAGGCAACTTTTTCCTAATTCAGCTTTTTCCCACGATTGAGCTTCTTGAGGTTTTATCAGATCGTTTGAAATGCAGTTTTTTTTATTTAAGCATTTCATCCGCTATAAAATTCTAGAAACTTACGATAATTTCAGAAAAATTTTAATTCTTAAAATTTACTCCAATTTTATTCTCTTTTAATTTCTTGGAATATTTGAAACTAGAATTTAAATTAATTACCATTTTCTAGTTTTACAATTTACTCGATTGCTTCAATTAATTTAGCCATTTTCAACCGCTCGAATAGCCGTTGGTTTTTCAAAGCGTGGAAAACTCTGAAAAACATCCTGAACGTGTAATTCCAACAGTACATCAAAGTCGTAATCAATGAAAAACTCGCAAACGAAGCTTTGCGCGGATCTGTTGTAAATAACATTAACTTGAATATTCTGAAAAAATTAACTTAAAATACAAAAAAATCCTGCTACTAATGAATAATTCAACACCCAGAAACAATAAAAAGCCAGCATTGTCAAGACAGATTGCCTTCGGATTAAAATTTCTGCTGAACGTCGAAAAAGAGAAAAAAATCCACGCCAGTAGGGTGAAAAAAAAAGGTGCCTCTCCCCCGCACTCCCCTATATCAGGTGTGCGTCGGGGTGCCGCAGCTCCGCCCTCCGGTACAACCGAATAAAATAGACATCGCGCGCGGAGAAAGGGGAGCGCGGCAAAAAAGGCGAGTTCTCGTCGCCTTGAAAGTGGCGCGGGGGGGCTCCGTCTTCGAGGCCCCATGCATTATTCATTGGGTATCATGACTGATACGGCGTACGTGGCATTTTTAAGAGAGCGCGGGGCCGGCCCCCGAATCACGTTTCGTCGATCTCAGTGGAACGAGGCGCGAGCTGGTCAGCCCAGCGGCGGAGGAGGAGAGTCTGTCCCGGGCGCACAAAGGGAGAGAGAGTCTCGCGCGCTCGCAGCCCAATTCCGCGTGTGCCGCGGTCACTTCATATTTCACTTTAATCTCCGACTTCCGGCGTCGCCGTGGCCGCCTCCTCTCTCCTTTGATTTACCGCCCTGGATCAAATTCATCGGCGAAGGAAGCCGAGCGCCTTCGAGATTTATTGCTCCCGCTGCGCTCAGAGAGCTCCTATACCTTTTAAACGAAACACACGCGAGCGCTTTCTTGTTGCGGCGACGCGAAATTGAACGGGCTTTTTACGTGGACAATTGTTTTTGTCGCGCGTCTCAGAGTCGAATTTTCTGCGGGAAGGTAGTGTGCTGTGTGTGCTCCGAAAATGGGATCTTATTCCGTAATGCCTGCGCGGAGTATCTTGTTTACGTCGGAGTGCATTATCGGAAAATATATTGTATTGCAGTACTATTTATTTGCGCACAAGAAAAAACAATTTATTATCTTTGAATATTTATTTAGTTATATTACAACGTCCGTGCTCTTCGGAGTCGGAAAAAGAAGTGAGCTTGCAAGCTCAGAACAAAAAATCTTATGCTTTTAATTAAAAAGACGCTCGCATCATTAACTTGTTTCTTAATTAATTAGCCACGGTCACACATGAATATATATTTAGCCTCTTTGCTCACGTAACCTTAACGTAACGTTAACCTCTATGTAAACTTGCCCCGTGCCCCTTCTTTTATCGAAACAAGTTCGGTGGGGAAGAGAAGCAATAACCTGCACGAACAATCCTCTTCGATTGCCGTGTTTTGGCGTATGCAATTTTGTTTAAATTGCATGTCCCTTTAAAATTTACTTTTAAATGAAAAAATGTCTTTTTAATCTAGAATTTTAGCGTTCCGGAACATATATTTTTAGAATTATTTAATGCCAGGCGCTGTCAGGATTAAAATAAGAAGTGTGCAAAAAACTAAAGTTAACTGATTATCGATAATCTATATATCGGCTTTTTGTACATTAACAAAAGCGGATTAAAATATTTTAAATTTTCTTTCAAAAATTGCACTTTTATGAGCGTTAATTTATTTTATACATCAAGGGTAGATTAGATTGTTTTGAGGAACAGCTTGCTCGTATGTAGATGCTTTGATTATATTTAGTTCCAGTTTCCATGACTTCTAAGGGGATTAGAATTGTAATAGAAGCAAAGGAATTCCTGTGACTTTAACAAATCTAGTTATGTCATTAGTACATTTCTGTCGTACTTGTTCAAATCTCGTTCAATTCCGAGAATGTTCTTAAGCCTACTTGTTACTTTAAAGTGGTTCGTTAAGTATTTATTAATTAATAATTAATTAGAATTTAGAATAATTCTGTAGTAACTAATATATTCCAAGAATTTTAGTACTCAGAAGCTTGAAGAACATCAAGACGAATCTTATTAAAGTATAAATAAACTTAAAATTGTAATTGTTAAAAGTAATAACAAATATACTCGTAAATACTTTTTCGATGACTGACGAGTAAGTAGGAAAAGATTATAATAAATATTCAATGCTTAAATTACAGCTCCGTGCTTACGATGATTACCGACGTCTACAAAGTGAAGAAATGTTCAGCATCGTCGTCGAGGGACGCGTTCAGGAAAGTGTCCCCAATGGTCGACTTAACACCGTCTGGTACATAGTTCACGCATACTTTCAATCTTGTCTTATTTAGGGAGCTTTTCAAGAAAGAAGCAGGACGCGTCGTATTAAAAGTAGGCTATTCTAATTAGAAATAAAATGCAAAAGTCTATTTTCATGCAGAAAGTGAATAGGGGAAATAAAGTGTGTTATTCGTAGCCAGCCATCCTTTCTGCATTTTATTTTGTCATATTTTGCGTAATGGACTCGCATTGCGCTTTAAATTCTAACTGTAGAATCGTATTTGCTTTTATGATTGTAATAAGAAAAGCGAAGGACTACATTTTTCGCTGAAAGTATCTCATAATTTTTATATCATCAGGTATCATATTTTTTGTTATCGTTGACATACTAACAACAGTTTTTTTACGCAGGATTTTTCTCTGATTTGACTGCATTACTGAAGTTTATATTATATTTTAGAGAGACTTTTTTTTGTAAAAATCAAAAGATACGAGTTGAACAAATTTTATTTTCTGACTATTGTAAATTTTTATAATTATAGTAATAATAAAATTGCTCTTTTTACACTGCTTACAATTTAACTTTGAAAGACAACTTTTCAACAGTCGTGTCACACTTGACATGCCTTACAATTTTCTTGAAGAAAACTTTGGTTCTACGCAAACTTCTGTCATTCTGTCGTTTTAAAGAGCTCTTAAAATAACCTTTAGGAAAAGTTATGCTTTTTAAAAACCTGCTTGAAATTCTTTTTAAAATGTTCTCTCCTCGAGTAACAATTAAACCCTTTAATTTACAAAAGAAATAAAGTAATTTATCAAGTATTTAATTCAGCAACTTGATTTGTATTTCAATACCTCTGCTTCCACAAGGAGCTTATTAAATAGCGATCAGAAAACTAATTAAGAAACAAATTCTTTCACTTTCCCAGGCGAAAACAAATTAGCAATAAACTCGGTTGGCTTTCAACGCGGCTCAATTATAATTCCAAATCAGAAAAGTATTTAAAATTCCACTAAATTACGTTGCGTACTGCGCGTAACGGCCACGGCGATGAAACATTCGGCGAAATATGCTCGCACAGGAGCCGAATGGAGGAGCGGCGAAACTCCGTAAGGGCGATATCGGGCGCTCGGAGACAGTAAGTAATAAAGAGCAGCTTTTGAGGTGAGTTCGGTCTCGTGCAGGTGCAATAAAGAAGGGCCCTTTGGGTTCGCGCGGCCGTAAAGCAGTCGGCTGCGGCGGTCTGTGCGTTGTCCCGTCCGCGTGCCTGCAAACTGGCCGAAGTAGACCGTTAACGAAATCAGCCCGAAGAGAGTGCGGGCGAGCCCGCGAGCAAACGACTCGGCTTCCATAAACAAGACAATGCGCCTCTGGGGTGAGCGTTAAACCAGAGTCCTCGCGCGCTCCTAATGATGGATAATCAGCCCTGTTTATGCTGACGCGCGGCTATTGGCCTGCAGCGTCCTTAAAGTTGTCGTATAATTGATATTTAAACGAGATTTGTGACTGCGTGTTGGCATTTCGGAAGGGATTTAGGCATTTTTAATAGTGGGAAAATTAAAAATAAGAAATTCAATAATTAAAAGGCAGAAGTTTAGCAAGAAGTTCTGTTTATCGACAAAGCTGTCTAAGTAAACTTGTAGTTTCCTTAATTTTAAGCAAAGTGAAAAAGACTTTGAACTTCATCCTTTGAATTAGCCGAATCAATTAACTAAATTTTAATAAGAATGTTTAACAGTTTCTTTACTTCAACCTCTTTCACCTCAGACTTGCTAAGAGTAAACTTTTAACGACTCGATTGATAATAAACTCAATGTAGAAACCAAGAAATTTATTATATTGCGTAATGCCCTACTTGAAAGTTCAGACAATTTGTCGCGCCGACGTCTGAGATGGAAGCAGGAATCACTTTTAAATTCAAGAACCTCTTCTTCAAACACGTGCTTGCAGTCACGGGTCTTCGTACGCAGAACAAATGCGCCTTTGTGCTTTGAAAGCAATTTTATTTGAATTATAGTGCTGAATAAGAAATGCGCTCATGGCATTACAGTCGCTGAATATGCATTTCAATAACATTTTATGTAACGATATTCAATGTGTGATATTTAATAATAACTTTTACAATTTTACTTTTAGCTTTCATTAATTAATCTTCATTTAGGAGAGTACTACCGAAACATCGTTATTAATTTCTGGCTCAGAATGTAGATCCTAAGATTTTCGTGTTATACCCCAGAATTGATGGGAGGCGTCTAAACACGAGTCGCAAATGGATTATTATCGTCTTGCGGTCTGAGCAAGCTTCAATCTCTTACTACAACAATCCCGGGCCCTAATTGCAGCCCTGGTATGCAGATCCATTTGAAAATGATGCTCATTTCCAAACAAGAAGCTGACGCTACTGGGTAAAGACAATAATCTCCCCGGAAATCACGGAGCAAACGAGACTTTCCTTATTAAGTAATTAAGCTAAATCAGGGGAAGCGAGACGGCGCAACTCCGAGTTCCGGTGTCGCGGCTTGTCTCGCCGGCGGAGCTTTAGCTACTTCAGAAAGAACGTTTCGCGGCGAGAGTGTCTCGGGCTCTCTCTCTCTCTCTCTCTCTCTCTCTCTTTATCTTAGCAGCGAGTCGAGAGTTCTTTAGTCTCGGCGCCAACCCTCCCGGATGCTCTGCTTAAGGTTACTGGCGAGAGCAAAGAAGAACGTACGGCCTAGTCGTGACCGCGTCTAATTCATGGTCGTTAAGGCTCCTGGGAGGATGAGAGCCGAGCGGAAGAGGAGACTCGATTTATTTTTCAGAGCGCAACACCGCCGTCGAGCGCTGAATTATGGGGAGGGAAAATTCCGATTTTACGCGCAGCTACATTTTTATTATCTCTCTCTCTCTCTGATGAGCGATGGAGAAAAATTCGATAATACGTGTGAATGAAGAACAGCAAAAGAATTGTGTGAATATGAATATTATTAATCGTCAAATTAATCCTAGAAAATGATGTAGAATAGATTTTATTGTACCTATAATATTTTGATCAACAAAAGACAAAATTACTCAAACAAATTATTATGCTCATTCAATGAACAAACAGTTATTATAAGGAGTAAATATTAACTAATTAAATTTTAAATAATAAAATAAATACTTTTATACAGATTTAATAAATTCCTTCTTTCACATTCCCCGTCCATTTTTCTGTGAACAGAACGTTTACTAAAGGACTGTCCCGTACATACGACAAAGAATTGAAAAGCTCCAAAAGACTCCAGAGCGTATATATCTCAAAAGGCTCTCCGAAGCAGCCGCAGTCCGCACTTACGCATGATAATTCCCCGACTACCAGCTTCGCCGGGGAGTCGCAATTGCTTAAAGTATAGAGCACAATAACGGTAATGGCACTAATGCACGGCTAGGAGGGCGGCACAGACGCGGAATCGTCAATGCGCCTCGGATGCCTCGAAACTTGATGCGTGCGGAGGCTTTAGGGGGGGCCGTATAACGTCTTGCGTCTACGTGACCGCGCGGCGACCGCCCCTCCCCCCGAGTATCCTCGGGCACGACGACCTCATCGACATTCCCGCGGCGGTGCGCGGCCAACTCTCGAAAACTTGTTTACTCCCGGCTCGAAAAATGGATTTTATTCGATCGGCGGGGGAGTTAGTTCGGTAATTGCTTCGTGCTTTTAGCCTCCGCGAGCCGCGGCGACATTGTCGGAATATTTCGCAGGCGGGGCCTTTCAATCTCGCCGCGTAAGCCGTTTGATGCGCGTCCGAGACGCTTTCCAATCTGTTTGTCGGAAGCCGAAGGATTACCGGCGTACGTACACTCTTTGAGCTTCAGCCACGGACCGGCAAAAATATACCCCAACGAATGAACGCACCGCGCGGCGCAAAAGCGGCGCTCCGACGAATTATTGCGAGTGCGGCCGAGCGAAATGAGAAAGCCCGCGAGTTGATAAACGCGCGCCGAGGATTTTGACCGAGTGCGCAGTCGAATATAATGCAGTTACAGGATCACGAAGATTAATGGAGCGCCGCGGTGTCTTTCAATTAACGGCCGATTACGCGGATGAAGCGAGCTCGCAGTGGGTTCTTTTGCTTTATTGTATTTATAAAAGTATCTTACAAAAAATTTATCAGACCGAGCAATAAAACTCATTTTGCCCTCGGATTACCGTCGGAATAGAATCTAAATAACTCAATTATCAATCGTTCAATTTTGCTCTCCAATAGTGTCTCGCGCGTCCAAAAGCGACAAAAATATTTTGTCTACGTACCAGTCGGCAGCTTGTCCGCTGCTCGATTAAAGTGTTTGAAAACGCATAAACCCGAAGAGAGAGCAATCGCATCGAATTGGACGCTCGTCGCGAAACAAGCGAATCCGTCGCGGATTTGCATAGCAGTCAAAATGCCGTTACATTCCGCGCGGCGTGTGTTTGCGTATATAAATAGGGGAGAGAGAGGGCCGCGCGCGCGCGAGAGAGAGAGCTATGTGCACAATTTTCTGTACGTGCATAGGATCAGACGGCGAGCGAAGCCCTCGGAAGCCCCTCGGCTGCCTCGCTGCACTTAGTTAAGTCGACGTCCACCTACATAAAGTGTTTGTCCGCGGAGAGAGGCTGATGGACGATTTGACGTATACGCGCCCGTGTCTTTTTTTTTCGCGAAAAGAGCCGCAACCTTGGGATATTTCGAGCTACGTCGAGAGTTACGAAACTTTGTCAAGCTCGGCGCGATTGGCTTTCGTTGAAACTATAAAAATTTCAAGCGATCAAGGCGGATATTAATGTCTCGCGCCGCCGTGAATCAAGTCGAGGTTGTACAAGTGCTGCTTTTGTTGGCTGCATTGAAAATATTGCCGAGGAATACATATATCGAGAGACAAAAGTTTTATCGACGCGCGGAGAGTCTCGTAAAAATTTTGCCGCGGAATAAAGAGGCTCGCGGCGCGGGACGGATTGAAAAGGGCCGGCGAATAAAGCCCGGAATTCATTAGCGCTGATGTGCTTCTGCCTTTTTTGCTACTTTGCCTATTTGAATTTTAAAGTTTCGAGGGCCGTAATTTAAGGAATGTTTAATTTAAGTTTTATTTCATTAAATTACCCGATTGGCTAAAAGAATTTTCGAGAATTTTATAGACTTTTCTCTTAACATTTTTTTTTCTTTTGTTAATTAATCTTTAGTTAATTAAATTTTCTCGTCAATTAATTTCACAGATAATAATTGATTTTACTGTGATAGGAGAGGTTCGGGCAAAACGGACCCCTTGCGAATGAATTATTGTTTAAACATATAATAAAAAATTGTTGAAAAAATTTTGAAATTTTTAGGTCTTAAAAAATCGCCGGGCAAAACGGACACCCTCAGGAAAAATCAATAAAAATTGGTTAAATAAGCAACTTTGATCATATATAAATTTGTTATATATAAATTTGTTTATAGAGGTTTATGGCAACCGATGGGTTATTCTACATAATAAGCCTATCTCGTTCGCACCCGTGGAAAATTACAACGATAGGCATAAACGAAGTTCTCTCTCAATTTTAATAGAGAAAGCATCTTCCCTCCTCGTCACGGTCGTCATAAACCCCTATTTATGATAATATAATATTATGTAATTATATATAATATATATTATATTATATAATTATATAATAT